>JANZXV010352191.1:0-11534 GCA_027576455.1 Erythroxylum roigii
CATTGAGTTTTATTATAAATGATATTTTGATCATGAAAAGTGTGATAGAGATTGACATTATTGAAATATCATGAGTAGTTGAGATCGATCGTATTGAGGTGTTAAGAATGGCTAAAACAGCATTGATGATGATAGCAGTTGATTGATAAAGATCGCATGAGCAAAAGTGATGATAGTAGCAAGAAATCATCTTTTGAAGAAGAATTTCATTGAATCAGGTTGAACAGATTAGTTTGTTTATATTAAGAATGATCAAGGAGAGAACAAATTAGAAATGAATATGAAATGAATCAAAAGTGAATATTGGAGTCATATCCCTAATGGAGACTCAAGCATACGAGATAGAGTATACGCAGGAGATATAAATTAGATTTGATGATTGTAGTACCAACACGGGAAGTTGAGTTGCAAATAAGTGGAAATGTGTAAGAAATCAGTATGAATGAGCAGATAGTCGAATAAGTCAATGTGAAATTAGAGCAAATCGAATGAATTGGGAAAAATCATTTGAGGAAGGAAGTCAATTGGGAAATCGAAAATGATGTGAGATAATGTTACCCTATTTAAGGAATTAGGAGAACTAATCATGGGCTTATGTATCTTTGAAAATGTTTATTCGAGTTATCAAACGTCACAATAGTACTGTGGTATTGAAGCTAAAGTGATCCAAACAAAATTTGATGATATATGAAAGGTATTCGAAAAGTTGAGAAGAATAGTTGAATACTTGAGGAAAAAAAAACATGCAAATCATATGAACAATGAAGTAAAGAGAAATTTGAGGAATTATAATACCAATCTTAATTCTATCATCTAGATTTGGAGACTTTATAGTATACCATGATGATGTATAAGAGATCAGGATAAAATCCAATACAACATGATAAAGTGATTTCATATGCATGAAGACAATTGCAACCTTATGGGTTGGTTGATTATTCGATACATGATGTATAACTGTTACAGGAGTGATTGCTTTGAAAGTTGGGAGACATTAAATGGGCAGACACATTCGGAATATATGTAAATATACAGATCATTAAAGTTTGAGATAATTATTGAATTGAAAGAATGGAATATGAGAATGAGGCAATAGATAGAGTTATTTGAAGGATTATGGTTGTGCAAATGAGCACTATACTGGTGAAGCTAGTGTTGTAACCAAATGCATTAAATAGAAAACCCTGATTGCCGTGAAGTATGAATTTAAGTATTGAGGTTATCAAATCTAGCGTAATAAAAAGTGTAGAATGTGGAGTTGAATTTGGAGGTAAATCAAAGTACTATTTGTTATGGTGGCATGGAAGGATTAGCAAAGCCTAAATTGGGGATTCAGAAAATTATGATTCTTATTAAGGAATTGGGATCTGAAACCTGAGTTCGCATTGGAAAATGATGCTTTGTAATCGAAATGAGAGGTATGTATACCCGATAGAGATGGTTGAGCAAAGAAATTTTTAGAGAAAGCACAAATGATTATACTTGTAAGTTGTCATCAGTCTTGACTGTTGTAGAGATTATCGCGGTGATGTCATTAGAATATTGTATGAAGCAATGTACGACAAAAGAGTCATCCACCTCTTTATTTAGATGAATAGGGCCAAAGATGGTTAAAGGCCATAAGTGATTAGAGATGCTATTGATAAGAGAAATTGACCTATATTGGGAGTTTGCATGACTCAAGGAAAATGAATGAATTAGATGGGTTAAAACCAAAGGTATGGAATACAGAGAGATAGACATAAGAGTTAAGTGTGCTGACACTATAGAGATGTGAACTTTGAATCAAAGGATGGAATGTTTCTAAAAGTACCCCGTTCCCAAGGTGTGCTTAGATTGTGTGCAAGATGTCTCAGATTCATCATGTGTTATATACATGAGTATGCTACGAAATATCAATATGATATGATATTGATATTATTGACGCAAGAAGTGGAAAATTGTGAATAATTTGAAGCATATTGAGGAATTAGTTAAGAAAATTAATGATTAAATGAATGATTGAAAGATCGAGTAAATCAATTGACTATGATCATTTGGAAGAAATTATTCGAGTGAATAAGTTAATTGGGAAAATGAGGAAAACATATGATAGTATTACCTCCGTTTGTTTTACCACTCAGGTAAGAATTTCGAGGACGAAATTCCTTAAGGGGGGAGTACCAAAGAGGCGTGCATTTAAATGTAACAAAACCTTGAGGTCTGAGGTTCGAGTACCAAAGAGGACAATACCTTTGAGGGTTGTGATTGCGCGCAAACTTGGGGTATGCGGGGCCCAGTTTGCCCCGGTACGTAAAACACGGATCCAACACGGGATCTTAGTTTTTCTATTTGAGCTCTATCTCTCTTGTATTGAAAATTTAGACTCATATGCAATAAAGAATAGAATAGGTTTATCATGAAAGAATGAGTTCACAAAATAAACGAGGGTATTAAGCATGATAAAGTTCAATGCAAGGGGCATGACGTTGTGCCAAATAATGCATCCATAATTAACTTGGTTTATGAGGCAATGAAAGAAGGAAAAAGCTTTGTAACCAATCTTTAGTGTTCATCAGTGATCATTCTTTTTTTTTTTTGGGAAATTACTCTAAAATGAATTAAGCTCGGTAACTTTGGTAACTGAATATGAGTTATACTACTGTTCGACTTTCTACTCAAAACATCAGTTATCGCATTAGCTTTTTCCGGATGATACTCAATCATACAATCACAGTCTTTCAATAACTCTACCTATCTTCTCTGTCTCATATTTAATTCTTTCTGACTCAACAGATATCTTAAATTCTTATGATCAGTGTATATTTGGAATGTCTCGCCATATAGATAATGTCTCCATATCTTTAGAGCAAACACAATTGCAGCAAGCTCTAATTCATGTATCGGATAATTAATCTCGTGAGACCTTAGTTATCTTGAAGCATAGGCTATCACTCTGTCATACTGCATCAATACGCATCCCAATTCTTGATGCAAAGTATCACTTTATACTACATATCCTCTAGTTCCCGATGGAATAGTTAACACCAATGCTGTAGTCAACTGATGCTTCAGCTCCTTAAAACTCTTCTGACAATCGTCATTCCATCTAAATGCTACATTCTTTCTCAGAAGTTTGGTCAGAGGGGTTGAGATCAGTGAGAACCCCTTGACAAATCTCCGGTAATATCCAACCAATCCTAGGAAACTTCGGATTTCTAATACATTCTTCAGAGTTTCCCACTTCATCACTGCCTCTACCTTCTTTGGTTCCACTTGTATGCCTTATCCAGTTACTATATGACCCAGAAATACTACTTGATCTAGCCAAAATTCACACTTACTGAATTTGACATACAGCTGTTTCTCTCTCATAATCTGTAAGATCACTCTTAGATGCTCATCATGTTCTTCTATACTCTTTGAATACACTAGGATGTCATCAATAAACACAATTACAAATCCATCCAGGTAGGGCTGAAATACCTTATTCATCAAAGCCATAAATGCAGCTAAGGCATTAGTTAACCCAAACGGCATTCCTACGAACTCAAAATGCCCATACCTGCTCCTAAACGTACTTTTCGGTATATAAGTCTCTGCTATCTTCACCTGATAGTACCCAGATCTCAATTCTAACTTAATGAACACCTGAGCTCCCTGCAACTGATCAAACGAGTCATTAATTCTAGGCAACGGGTACATGTTCTTCATTGTTACCCGATTCAGTTGCCTATAATCGATGTACAGTCTCAGAGTTCCATCTTTCTTCTTCACAAATAATACTGGAGCTCCCCAAAGTGAAACACTAGGTCTAATGAAACCCTTTTCCAGTAACTCATGTAACTGAGCCTTAAACTCCTTTAGTTCCATAGGTGTCATCCTATATGGAAGAATAGATATAGGAGCAGTACCCGGTCCAGCACACTATACTCAACTTGAGTATCGATAACATGGGCCAAATAAGCCTCACATTCTCCTTGTATCAACCTCAAAGCACTCATGAATGAAATAAGCCTGGTTGACACTGCTTAACTAACACCCCAAAAAACAACTCTTGGTTTATTAGGAGATTCAAATATCACTTCCTTAGTTTAGCAGTTCATGATAGCTCTATGAGCAGTGAGCCAATCTATGCCTATGATAATATCAATCTCTCTTAACTATAATACGATTAAGTCTACCTCCAATTCTGCCTGATCAATTCTAATCAAACACTTCTTGCAGACTTCTCCTATTATTGTAGAACTACCAATCGGACTACTCACCTCTAATCCATGCTTCAATAACTCTCTATCACAATGGAACCTAGATGCCAGATGTGGTGCGATAAAAGAGTGTGTAGATCCGGGATCTATCAATGCAAATGCTTCATAAGCAAAAATAAGTAGCGCATCTATAATGACATCCGAAGAATCCTGTGCCTCCCATCTGGTCATCGCATACACTCGGGCTTGAGACTGCGGTTGGTTGCTCCGCACCTCAATCCTAACAGTAGGACTCCCAGAACTCATTCTGCCTCTATCATGACCTCTCTATCCAACCCCACTAGCTCGGCTCTGCTGAACAGTAGTCTTAGTTACTGATCCTCCTCTCACACCAGATTGAGCTCCAACGATGGTAGGACAATCTCTAATCCGGTACTCAAAAGAGCCACAACAGAAACAAGCCCCCAATAGTGTCCAACACTCACCGTTGCGTCTCTTCTCACAGTACTCATAATTAGGCATCTGTGGTGGTTGCTTACTAAAATTCTGCCCTCCAGACACCTGACCTCTACTAGAGTAACCAAAATCACCTCTCGGCCTAAACCCAGATTGTCTCGATCTCAACTGTGATCAGGGCAATCTACTCTGGCGCTTCTTGAATCTCCTGCTAGATTTAGCTTGAAATTTCCCAGGCCTCTTCATTCTTGATTCTTGCCTATACTTTGTCTGTCCCTCTCTCAATAGCTGCTCAATTCTGATTAAAGCAGCTCTCAACTCAGTAAAACTGCTCAAGTTGGTGATTGCTAGCCTTGTCCTAATTTTCATATTTAACCCATCTTCAAATCTCCTACACTTGTCTTATTTAGTAGGAAGCAAGGCAGTAGCATATTCTATCAATTCATTAAACTTGATCTCATACTCTACCACAGACATTCGGCCCTGCTTCAGATCCAAAAATTCCCTTCATCTTTTTGTCTAGGTAGATCTTGGGAATATAGCTTTTCCTGAAGACCCTCAGAAAGTCTCCCCACTTCAGATTACAAGGCTTGGTGGTACTGTCTGGAATAGTTTTCCACCATTGATAAGCTGGGCCTTGCAGTAAAGATACCACATAGTCGAACTTCTCGTCCAACTCGCAGTCTATCTGGTCAAAGATCCTCTTTGTTCTCTCTAGCCATCGCTCGACCTCTGCAGGGTATGTATTTTCATAGAAGTCGACAGCCCCTTGCTTTCGCAGCTTATCGTACCTCCTTTCCCTTCTCTCAGGAATTCTAGGAGGCATTCCCTCAAGTCGAGGTACAGAAGACTCTCTACTGGCATGCCAATCCTAGGTCAGCTAATTATCCCTTCTGATCACCTACATCAGATGACCTATAATAAACAATAACTTCAATTACTACTCGCATTACTCATAAGATTTCATGTCTATATGCTTAATCTGTCCTTATAGATGCCAAGCCATACTCTGATACCAAAATATAACACTCCACTCTCGTAAGACACATACCCAACATCCCGAGTGATGTTCGAATACGTACCCTGCAAGAGTGGCATGCTAGAGTAGTCACGACACTCATCTAATCATGGCATCATCATTAATACGTAAATGTCAAAATATTTTAAAAACTGAATTCCTCATTTCTTTTCATTAAAACCGAATATGTACATTAAAATTTTTACAAAATCCTCCAAATATGTACATCATCAAAACCTAATACAAAACACGCTACATGAAAGAAGAATTATACAAAAATTTCTATCTAATCTTTCAGTCTCAACTGACCAACCTTTGAGCCATTTCTCTGATCCAAAAGTACAAAAACTATGTTTCTTATAGAGTCTCTCTGTCACTAGTGTCCTCTCTCGGTCTTGAAATGTCAATGTTGCAATTTTGGTGAATTTTGCGAACTTAGTGAGGTAACCATCCTTGATGGTTCACTCAATTCATATAACACACCAACATATGTAAAAACATACTTCACATCATTTCATTTATCACGTAGCGTCACATATCACATTCAAAGTAACCATACGAATCATTTCAATCATTTATCATACACATATTAATTATAAATATAATGCTCATGAGACTCACTTTCATTTATTATTTTGATGTGATCGAGTGCCTTTCACTAACCCATATCCCTTGTGGACACTGAGCCTATATCAGATAATGTCCCATATTCTTTAGTGGATACCGGGTACAATGGCAACTGAGCTGGAGGCTTTTATCACATGCTGAGTTTTAAGCTCTTTTTACTGGCGACTCTGATCACAACTGCCTTTATCCTTTATACTTTGATGTAATGAGATGCATCACTTTCACATGTTTTCAACAATCATCAAATTTCATATTCACATTCAGAAAACATTTATCATCTGACCTTGGTTCGGCATTCAACAATAATGTTGAGTATCATTTATTTCGTCAAATTCACATACAAGGAGCACTTTCAATATCACATCCATGCATCAAATGCCTCGGACATTCAATGTCCGGAATTAACACAATCAAGTTCACATTCATAAAATAATTCAGAACATAATTTAAAACAAACAATTAATTAAGTGAGACCATTTAGGTTACTCACAGGTTGCTTCAGAAAGTTATTGCCTCAAAGCCCTAGCAACGTCTGGATGTTGACGCTCTAAATGCTCCTCTATATCATGCAATATACATTTACAATTATCACAATTTGCATAATTATATAAATACTCATTTATGCACATAAGTATATATGGATTATGCACTATGCATGCTCAATGACAATCTCGGGTATATTTCCATTACTATTGTCCCATGATCATTCATATACCAGTACTCACATAAGTATAATTTGAACTTAGGTTTACACCTCAATAAAACAAATTGAATCTAAGTTCATAACTCAATTGATCAGTCCAGATTTTCCTAAAAACAGACTTTCGGGTCAACTTTGCATGATCATTCTGACAAGAAAAATGGAGTAATTAGGCAACATTTTCTTCTAGACAATTGTTCCCCTTATGTCTTAAGTTTCTAATGATACCAAGATCATAAAATTTGATTCAGTATTCTGAAAGTTATACTGAAAATACTTCGGACTGTTCTTAAACTACAATAGTACTCTGTACTCAGTTTCAAGCCAGATTTTGGAATTCTTAGAGACAGAATTGAAATTTGATTTCTTCAGGAAATTTGTATCCATATGACTTTAGTTTAATATAAATAAAAAATAATCTCATTTGGATATCTACAAATCAAAATATGGCCAAAATATTGCTGACTATTCAGTGAAATCATTCCATTTAAGAAATTCCAGCACACTTCATCATTTTCATCCTAAACTCATCAATTAATCTTTTCTGAATGAATTCAGATGGGGATAAATCTTGGTGGAGAGGAAAAACAATGTGTGAGGAGCTTCTGGTTCAAATTTCAAGTCATTTAGAGGTAGGGAGAAGAAGTTATAACCAAAAGAATGAAGGATGTTCGAAATTGTCAACTATCAGTATGCCTTTTGCACGATCGTGCAATTCCAGTCAAGTGCGCAATGTCCCGATCATGCATTGCGAGACGCATCACCAATGTCACAATCGTGATTGTGCACAATCGTGCACTGCCTCTTTTTTCCCTTTTGTCATGATTGTGCATAAGCACGATCGTGCACTGCCTAGTTTCTTCTTCTGATTCACAAACTGTAGATTTTTCTTCTCTTATTCCTCCTTTTTGCTTAATCTATCATCTTTAACTTATGTCATCACTATTTTCTCTTCATTCCTACTTCCATTTCAGCTCAACTTATTCACAACAAATCAAAATCCACAATTGTTCATAAACATTAATAACAGAACTTATCACTCACGCATATTCATCATGTTTTCTGCACTTCTTCATTTTTCTGCATTCTCTTCCTCTACATCAACACCTTCACTTCATCTTAAACTCATCATTTTAATCCTCTCTATATCACGACCTCACCTAATCCTTTTCCTTAACTCTAAACTCATTTTAGTTATTCCTAAAACACCCAACGAGATTCACGCAAATAACATCAAAACAGAGTATATGCATATCATTTCTCAAAAAAATTTCTGCACTATTTTCATACCCATTTTCAATAATCTTTCTAGCTCAAAAATCATTTCAACAACATCCTATGAAATATTGATCACCAAATATGCAAAAACAAAACACGCGGCACACCCAATTTTTCATCCCTATTTCAGCTAATATATATCTTCATTTTATAACATCAAAGGCTAACTAACATGATGCATGTTCCATTATCATGCAACTCCTGAGAATTTACATGTTACTGAAACTCCAAGTTCTTCAAAAACACCAAGAAGCCCTAGTTTTCCAGTACAACACAATCATCAACAGTTGAAGGTTGTAAGGTTAGGTATTTTAGTGACAGTGAAGAAGATAATAAAAAGAAATAGCAAGTGAAAAATGAGAGTAAGGCTTGCGTTGTGAGGGTGAGACAATTTTTGGAAGTAAAGAAACTCACAGAAGATGAAGAAAGTATGTACAATGAAAAATGTCAATGAATGTATGTACAATCATTTTAATGTACAAAAATCAATATTCACGTGTATGTATATGCTCTATTGTGCATGAGCATGAAATGCACTTTCTAACCTCTCAATAATCTCTTATATACACTATTCTAAGGTTCTAGCCCCTAACATGGAATAATGGGATGTTACAGATCAAGTGCCACAACATCAATTACCCTAATTATTCATGTGATTTTATAAATTTATAAAATCTAGAATAGTTAGTATTACTTCTTCTTATTATCATTATATTATTATAAAATGTTAGTGCTAAATTTATAGCTTAATATTTTATAAACTAATTAATTGATTCTATTTTTATTTTTTTTAGGAAACATATCAATAGTGAGCATCATCTAGAAGAATGGGCAGGAAAATTTACATTTGAGAGTTTTAGCTTAAATTAGAACGTAGTAGTTAGGATAATTGTAATAAATATGATTGTCTTGGATATTAAAATTTCCAATTTTATATATTGGAAATTAGAATTTTATATATTTTGGTGATTTTTATATATTTTAATATACTAATAATTTTTATTTACTTGTGTGACAATATTTTGGCACTAAAAGTTCGTATCATTTGTGACAACTTTTATTTTATACCACCAATGAAAATTTTTTATTGATTAAGCAACTAAATTGTTAAATGTAATAATATTATTTGTGGCAAACACGAACACATTAGTGATAAATTTATTATAACATATAATCTTTATTTAGTGACATCATTATAGTTATATATAACTTTCATACTTGTGACGAAATCTATTAGACAATATGGTCATTGATACAAATTTCTTTGACCACTAATGCAATTCCATTATTGAATTGGTAGTTTTACTTGTGACAATAATAAACACTTTACTGATAATATTTTTCGTAAGAACAAATTATCATTTTTATGACAAAATGATATTGACACTTTTTCCTTAAAATATTAGTGATCAAGAAATAATGGACATTGATAAAAAAAAAACACTAGTGATAAATATTTTGTCACTATTTTCAATTATTTTAGTGCCGATGATGCCGTTACAATAAAATGAAGTACTGTTACGACTTAATTTGTCACTATTTTATATTGTTTGTGACGGCAAACTTGTCATAAATATGTAAAGTTACTGTGACCAAAATTGCAGTAAAAGGAAAATCGTCGGTGAATACTACTTTCCACTGTCAATCTGCTATAAGCTCTGAAGCCGGTACCAAAAGGAAGCGTGCGTGAAACGCAAAAAACATTTCTGTTTTACCGCTAGCTGAGTTGAACTTACGAGGACATCTCACTTTCACCACAAAAGAACGAAAACAATGGTACGATGTTATTAAATCTCGACACATTACTACAGGTAAGTATGTGCATTACCCTTCTTTAGAAGATTTGAAAATTAAAGACAAATTTGATGATCTACTAATTGATATGAGTGGGCAGTACTTTGTATTGATTCATTGTCTTGCCTTTATTGAATTAACTAGGGAGTTTTACACTGCCTTTAAATTTGAAAAATCGGACAATTTTACTTTAAATAGTCCTAATGTGATACAATATAGATTAATGAGAGTCGAATTCAAACAGAGTGTCACTGAGTTTAATTTAGCCTTAGGGTTAATAGATGAAGATTATGCTAATTTGACTCGGTATAAAGAATCTGTAGTGGACTATGGTAAATTTAACTCTCTTCAAGCATGGAAGTCAATGTCTTCTGACCCGTTTGCTTATCGTCCAAGTCAATCTAAAGGTACTGATCTTAATAAAATGGAATGGGTTTATATGCGATGTTTCTTAGCCTTTAGTTATTTAGGCAGAAAGTTTAATGCATATACTTGTACTAAGACTAAATTGTTCTTTCTTTGGTGTATGGTGACCAAAGTGCGAGTCAATTTAGGTGCTTGGTTAGCAATGCAACTTAACACTGTTTAATCTTCTGACAAATTTTTTTGTCTTGGTTCTCTTATCACTCATTTGACTTTTAATCTGAATTTGCTTGATTTAACTGACACTGACATGCTTATAGCCTGTGAGATAGAACCTTTGGATATGACTTGTTTAAGTAGGATGAGAGTAATTGAGAAATGAAGGAGAACATTTCGTGATCGCACCGAAAGAGGTTTATCATCCACACAATGAGAGCATAATGATGTTTGATCAACTTTTTATCTTTCAACTCCATCGATCTAACTGGACTATCATTATCAATCTCATAGACTGGAATGCAAAATTTAAAAAATGGAAAAGAATTTTGATGCTCTTCTTCAATTCATGGGGGTAGTTCCTCCATGTCCTTCAACATCATAGTACACATCCTTTCCAATAATCACACCTAAGGGGAGTTCTCTGTTCTATACTTTATTTCTCAGATTATTTTTGTTGAGATGTGAGTATCTAATGCATACATTAGGGACAATATATGATTTAGGTGTGGGGGAGCAAAATAATATATTAAGATGAACATTGTGATTTGTGCTTGAACTCATGAATACTATAATTCATATATTAATTATTCCTCATGATAACTTCATAATTTTTTTATTGTTATTTATGAATAATCCTCAAGTTAGTGCACATTTTTAATTTAATATCTAATGCATGAAAGAGATAGGCATTATTAGTATTTTCATTAAATTATTTAAAGTATCTCATTAGTTTTGTTGAATGAAAGTGTGCAAGACTTAATGCATTTTATAACACATACATGATCTTTGAGCCTATAAGCATTAATCACATATGTGCTCTTACTTATCTTTTTGTTGTGTGTTGTCAAATATAGCTTGTTTATGCTAGAACTTGCTGTAAGATCTAGAAGGG
>JANZXV010352302.1:0-11517 GCA_027576455.1 Erythroxylum roigii
GTGGCCCCTTATGATTGCTTTCGATCATCCTCCTTTGTTTAATCCCTAAGACTAGTCTGGATGGACGTAAAGTTTTTAATGAAATCGAATGAAATAGAATGATTTTTAATGGAATGGAATATAAATAGAAGTAATATTAAAAAATTGGATGGACGTAAAGTTTTTAATGAAATCGAATGGAATAGAATGATTTTTAATGGAATGGAATATAAATAGAAGTAATATTAAAAAATTGTCGTTTGGGAATGATGGAATGGTTTATTTTATAATGTAGTGAAATGTTGTTTAGATGGAGGGTTTATAATGTAATATAGTGTAAAATTATTTATCATTTTACATTCCAACTTAAACCTCCCAAATCAGAAGTTTTTAATTTTTACTGTTTAGAATGAAATGAAATGTAATATAAAACTCTCCTCTTCTATCTCATTTCTTTCTATTCCATTATAAACCCTCCCCTCAAACGATGGAATAATATTACATTTCATTCCATTCCATTAATAAACCCCCAACAAAACATACCCTAAAAGCTTCCCTTTATTCTCATGAAAAATATTCAAAGCGTCTCATCCAAGATAGATTTAACAGACTCATACTAATCTCATATTCTTCACATATCTGAAGATTCATCTTGGGCATATATGTATGAAGGCTAGGAGCAAAGGGTCCAAGTTTAGGCTCCGTTTTTCGTATGGCACTCTCAAAGAAACAAAAAAGACAAAACATGGGACCATATTTGAATCGTGTTTTGAAAATGGATCTAAGTTATATTCATGGTCATCTACAATCATGTCAAAGCTTCTTCAACTTGGCTCCAACTTGAATTTCTTTCTTCTTCATAGGAGAGCTAAAATAAGACAAACAAAATATAAGCCCTATTAAATACAATTGGGAGGCAACCTTTTTCATCAACTAAAGGAAAACCAAACGATCTAACTAAGATTTTTGTTAAATGGAAAGATCGTTTAGAATTTGAAGCATCATGAGTGCCTTATGATACAATTGCCCAACAATTTCCCACCTTACATAGGGGCCATATTGTTAAGCCTTCAACTCGCACTCAAATATGAAAGGAAAAAGGTGCCAACAGCTAGCTTCACGACAAGCTGAAGACTGTTTTTCGTTAGAATGCTAGTACCATCTAAAAGAGTGAGGTGGCACGATAGTTAGGATTCTCTAACAAAGGTGTTCGGTATAACAGGTTACGAGTGAGGTATGAAGGGCATGGGGTAATCCTAACTTATTTTCATATAAATAAAGTCCGAAACACTAGCATTCTCTACCTGGGTTCATCTATCTATTTCTATATTTCCTCTTCTATTGACATCTATAAAGACTTGCAGGCCATTGCAAGACAATTAACTTGTTAAAATCTGAAATCCATTGGATAAGTATGCTAGTATGACTGCTCAGACGTCCGGACTCCAAAATTAAAAATTTTCAGAACCCAAATTTATGATAGGAACTAAATAAAAACCAACAAACACTGAAAGGTTTTAAAAATTATGGTTAAATGCAAAGAGACGTCAATATACCTCAAAAGCATCTATATTCTTTTAGTGCAATTTTAACCAATCTGTCATCGATGATATAATTCGGAGAGAAAAACAAAATCTCAAATCAGGGGAATAACATAAGATAGCATAAAATCAAAATTGACGAACAATTACAGTTTCAATCGAGTAAAAAATCTGTATGCCCCAAATTATTTTCTGGGATTAATTGTATACAAGCATCTGCAATAAAGTGCATGCACAAGACCAGGAAGGATATTGCAACTCAACCTCCTAGTAGCTCCTGCCCCAATATGTCCATTTTTTTGCAGGCTTTCCTGATGCAAAGCATTTTGTACCTGAAAATATTTAGCATAGCAAGTGTTTTGATGTTAATGGCATGCTACTGTCGGCAGAACAGGGAAAAATCAAGGTGCACAATAAGTTACATACTCATTACGATTTGACATTTATGCCTAAATATCAAGTTGGAACTTAGACAACTGCAAAAGCCAGAAGAAATAAAATGCGCAAAATTGGAGGAACAATGAGACTGAACTTTCAGCATATCATGACCACCAATTTCTATAGATTGAGCTTCACATACCTTCAGGGAGCTCTGGCTGATCAAATGGGCTGCAAAGGGACTTGGCTGCACCCATTTCACCTTTTGTCCGTTCCTTCACATCCTTTTCCACCTCCTGCAACATGACAAAAGGAGTTCAGTGAGCACAAAGTTAACACACAATAAAATCTGTTACCAGCTTCATGCCTACACAAGATCAATTGCTGAAAAGCAATTAACATTAGAATCAATAAAACAAAGAAAAATAGTAAATAAAATAAAAAGTTCGGTGTATCACACCAAAAAGAAATCTAAGCATAAATATCTAGCAAATTAGTTGGCTTTTCTCTCATATAAGTTCACTGCAGATCAATCAACTGGCGTTCATAGTTGGGAAACTCAGCATCTATAACAGTGAAATAGAAAATAAAATCAAGACAACATTTCAGCAATGATATTCCCTCCGTTACATTAAAAAAGAGTGTCACTTATCAAAACACATTGCAAAAAGAACTCTGAGAATACAAATCAACAGAACCATTAAACAAAGAATTTTGGTAGCAGAAGGATTTCAACAACTTAGCAAAATGTAGAATTCATTACTCATCTTACCTCTTCATCACACCAAGGAGCTAAGATCATTTTCCTTTGGCTAAGAGCCTCCTTGAACTCATCCCAAGTTTTCACCACTTGAACACAAGCATCTCGCTTTTCTTTGGCAGTATTGAATAAGCTTTGTTGTACATTATCCAACAAATCTTTCACTTGTTCAACCAAACTAAACCTACTTATATCCACTTTTGCTCCATTATCACGACGAACAACTCGTACCTGTAAAAAGGAAATTATATTATAGATGGCATTACATAGTCCTTCTATATAGGAGAAAACAAGTGTTACAGCATACAAAATGTAGGTAGTCAACTGGTTGAATGTTGTTCGTCCTCTTTGTTTATTTGGCTTTCTTTATTTGGATTAGGATGTGGTCTATTCAGTTAGATGAATGGATATCAGCCAGAATTGCAAGAAATTAATTCACGCGGTCTGACTCACATACACTCTATAGGTCTCCAAAACCCCTCATCCCAATATTAACTATATTTAAAAATATAGCAGAAATTGCATCAGAACCAGTTGAATCTGTCACTTATCCAACAAGACAACAATTTACTTCTCTTAAATCAAAATTTAAACCATACAAGAATAAAGTTACTAAATTAGTTCTACAACAGATTCTAAGTTTACAATCAAATCAGGTTCCACCATAAAATTACCACCAAACAAGCTGTAATAGAGCACAGAAAAATATGGGGTTCCTCACCTGATTATTTGCCAAGTCTTTTGGTCCTATTTCAATCCTTAAAGGAACACCTTTCATCTCCCAGTGAGAATACTTCCAACCAGGTGAATAATTTTCTCTGAAATCTGCCTCAGCACGAATACAAGACTTAGACAATGCATCCACAGTATCAGCACATGCGTCAAAGATTCCTTGAGTATCAGCATCTTTGTAAGGCACAGGAACCACAATGACTTGTACCGAAGCTATTTTAGGTGGCAGCACTAAACCCTTATCATCTCCATGAACCATCACCATTACCCCAATCTACCAGAATAAAAAAAAAATTAGAGAAGATGGAAGCAGCAATGCAATGGTAAGTTGTCACAAACATAATTATTCAAATATTTTCCCCGAAGATGCAATAATCAATAAGGTCAATAAGGTACATCTAAGCAAGTCTAACAGTATCTGCAGGTACTTATAAATTTGGCCCAAAAACAAATATGAACCAATAAAGTTAAATGGGGAAAACTGACTTATTAATTACAATAAGACAAGTCCTTGATCATAATGGCACTTCTAACCCCAAGTCAAAAGAAATCATGAACTTACTGTTCTGGTGCTATATGCCCAAGAGTTCTGCCAGACCAGGCCCTTCTCTCCCTTCTCATTTTCAAAGTTTATCTCAAACATTTTTGCAAAATTCTGCCCCAGACAATGAGAAGTTGCACCTTGTATTCCACGTCCAGTGTTGGGAATAAATGCCTAGCATTACATCAATTGCATCAATATATAAATGGACTATGAATCTCTAAGTCCAATCTAATTCATAAGTACATTAAATACCTCAACACTTGTTGTGTAAAGTCCACCAGCAAACTTTTCCATCTCACTTTTCTTACCCTTTATAACAGGAATGGCCAAGAATTCTTCGTATATGCGTCTATATAGCTCCAATATTTGAAGCACCTTTTACATAGGAATGATTTTAAATCAGATAGAAATATAAGATGTAAGACAAAAAAAAACTGAATGTTGAGTAATTCAAATCCAGATATATCATCTACAATATATAGAAGTAAACACTGACAAGTTAGAGCATAAACAGTTAGACTGACAAACTGGTTTGAGGTGAAAAGAAACAAAACCAAGTAGCTGAAGGACTGTTAATTTTCATTTTGGATTTTTGGCTTTGGTTTTTGTAATCTTGGGCAATAGTGAAAACAAAGTGTTTTAAGTACGATTGTTTGAGCCTTCCTATTAACAAGAAAATAGTTTATGCTAACTAATAAAGTTTCACCAGGTGGTCAATTGAAGAACATGATTATTATGCTTTGATAAGAATTATAATTTACAATCGACAAAAGATGTGGTTGAAAATCAGTTTTGAGGCAAGAATGAATATAATGAGAACAAAATAGATCTCGGGAATTCCTGAACTTTTTTTAATGTCATGGAACTCAACGAAACAGAAAAATGAAAACCAAAAATAGAAACTCAATCAAACAAATAAAGCAAAAAAACATTTTCAACAAAAACTTGAAGTAGAAATGATATCTGATGAAAGTCATTGTCTAAAAAGCACTGAACATATATGCAATTTCAAGCTCTAAAGGTTCTATGATTTATTTCAATGTGTCGAGATAAATTAAAGAACTAGCTTAATTTATCAAGTGATAGGCTCTTCTAAAATTAGTGAACTGATTTATGTTAGGAACTTTGTAAGTTAAATACAACAAGACAAAAATATAGTCACCAGTACAAAAGGAATGAGCTGAATGCCTGAGTCATATACCTCTTCATCAGCTTCTGCCTTTGTTGCAAAAGCAGTATGCCCTTCCTGCCAAAGGAACTCACGGCTCCTGAAAAGGCAAAGTATGTTGTGAAGTATTTCAAGCACACGAATATGGAAGGGGGAAGAGGCATATATCAAGATATTTGCAGAATATCCTGTAAACAAGTAATGGAACAACTAAACCAAATGTAAGGAAAATGTGCACCATTGAGAGCAACCGGTGGTTATTATATCTCATCAGAAAAGTTCAAAAAATATTTACTTCAATAAAATCAACATCAAGTATCAATCCAAGCATCCTCATGACAAAAAGATACCTAGTACATAATGGCTATAAACCTTTAAAAAAAGCATTCCCAAAAGATAAAACGTAAGAAACATTACTTAAACCAAAAGCATATGGAAAAATATAAACCAGAAGTTCAGGATGACCTGATTTCAAAAATATCATACCTAATAAATGGAGTAGGATTGCTGAACTCCCAACGAACAACATTGCACCACTGGTTAAGTTTCAAAGGTAAGTCCCGGTGCCCCCTTATCCACTTAGAGAAATAGGGGTACATGACTGTCTCACTAGTTGGACGAATCGCAATAGGAATTTCCAAATCAGATTTCCCAGATTTTGTCACCCAAGCGACCTAAATTGAAGAAAGAGCAAGCCATAAAGTTGTCAAAATAGTTCAGTTCCCATTTGTGTTCCATGGAAGTGGACAACTTCACATATGGTAGTGAATGCTAGAAGTACATCAACAAAGCAACACCCTTTCAACAACCATGACACACATTTTGTATCTTCTCTTCTATTTTTGGGTGTAAATAAAGTTCTAAACTTCTATACAAATTTTTCAACAAAAAAAATGCACAATTTTCAGATTTCAGACAAAAAGGTCAGGAATAAATAAAGATAGCTACATTGCTAGCATAGTCTAAACAAAGATTCTACTCCCATAAGGAAAAATTAACCCTTAATCTAACATTGAACATCAATACCAACATATTTAGAAAAATATATATATATCATCAGAGCTCTCTTTCTACAGTTCTACTCCTATGAGCTATTTCCCTCTCTAAATGTCTATGTTAAATGTAATTAGTCCACTGCACACAACTCAAAACGATCTGAGGATAGTAACAAGGTAACTCTCAACTACTGAAGCATCCTTGAACAGTTCACAAAAGAAAGCTTCCAAATCAAAACGTGGCAACAAAATAACAATTATTTCTAACCTCTGGAGCAAAGCCTTCAATGTGATCTTTCTCCTTTTCCAAAACACTGGATGACACAAAGAGGGGAAAGTAGCAGTTTTTAATCCTCATTTTCTTGATTTCTGCATCAAAGAATGTCTGCATATTGACATAACAGGAAAAGTAAAGTATCTCCACCACTAGTTAATGCACAATTATTATAAGCTCCAACAGAAAACCATGAAATTGCTAAGAAAAGAATAAAAAAACAAACAGCAGATTTTTAAATACAGAAAAAACCAGCGAAGTATCTGATCACTCAAGCATCATTGAACTGACGTATTACAAAACATCCAAACTATTAGAATTTACAATGGGCCTACAGGCCCACACGAGAAGGAAAGCTAGACCACATACAAGCCCAAGTAAGGTTCCATCCTAAAACCAATTGGTGATAGGTGGAGTAGTCTACTAGATTTATATGTTGGTCTTCTTTCCTCTCTTTTTCCAATGTGAGACAAACTCTCACTCTTATATTTCAACAATTCTTTATTGACATTGATTAACTATTTATATCCTTATTTTTTTTAATTTTTAGTGTATTGGTAGAGAACCCTAATTGAGAGTATTCAACATAAGGTCTTCATAAAATTAATAATTTCGATGGGTGGATAACATACATAATTTGTGGACATATAGAAGTTGATAGACGAATGATTTATGATGTAACATGTTGATAAACACTTGTAGTTATCATAAAACTCAATTGTGGATGCATTTTTAGTTAGGTGTCACGTATGCATGTTGGGCCTATTAAATGATTGATTTGTATTCTTATGTGATTTGAGACCTTAAAAAGGGTGGGAATTGTTAAGCATATATATATATATATATAGAGGTTAGAATAGGGTAGATATCATTATGTTAACTAGGTAGATTAATTAGAGGGGTACGTGCTAATTAATCTACCTAGTTAACATAATGATATCTACCCTATTCTAACCTCTATTAATTTCCTCCAGCCAACATATTAGTACCTGACACAAATCTGATATAGGCTAATATATCCTACATAACCAAAACATTTAATCCCATCGCATATATATATATATGTCATTATGTTAACTAGGTAGATTAATTAGCACGTACCCCTCCTTATTCAGTCTTCTAACAACTCCCTTGCATACTTTGTCTTCATTTATCCCTTTGTAACTCAATGCTAATTATTGCTTTAACTTAGCATTATTATTCATCAATCCTTGAATAATATGAACGTTCCTATATGGGAAGGGGTCGTTATGCCATTGAAAAAACTTACAACACCCAACTCCTTCCGTCAAACACACCAAGTCATCCGGTATCGCTTGATTCATGGATAAGAACTTACAGTACGTGAGATTACTGTAAACAAGCCCGAAAATGTAGGTTTTTTATTTATCTTTTTATACTTTAATTAAAAATTTAAATTATTATTGTTAAAAACTAATTATTATTTTTATTATAAATTTGTTTAATAAATTGAATTATTAATTAAAATATATAAGGAATTTTGCTTAAGATAATTTAAGAATGTGTTAAAAAATATAATATTTAAACTATAAAGAAGTATGTTTAAAGAATATTAGAAAATTTTAAAATAAAGTTATAATCTTTTTTATTGACTTTCTTTAAACATATTTCAACTTTTATTAGTCTTTAAATAAATGATAATATAAAAAATTATTATTATTATTATTATAAATTTTATGTTAGATTCAATCTTAGTTTAAATTATTATATTTATTATTAGTTTATTATATATTAATGGACATTATTATTCCATTTTTATTTCAATAAAGTATTTTATTTTATATTTTATTTTACTTTTTTCTTATAGTTTTTTCTTTTTATTTATTATAAACTAATTTTATAGCGGTTTAATACTTTTGAACCTTTAAACCTTAAATTTTTTATTTGACGAGTTTAATGTCTGGTCTAAATTTTAAAATATTGAAAAAAATACATCAATTTCATGGAGACAGATAAAGCGTGAAGAAATGATCAAACATATAAAAAAACACGAAGAAACAATCATTCTGGGTGTTAAGGATTTTCTACCAATTAAGTACTTTAGGACATTCATGAGTTAGTTAGGGAGATGACCGTAAGGAAATTAGGTTTGATATTTTATCATGTTTTGATGGATTGACTCAACGTATTTTACAAATGCATGGTAGAGTGGGCATTTTTTAGTTAACTTGGTTCTATTTTAAAAAACACAACTTTCGCCTGACTTCTTTCCAAATTTGAGATACTTTTCGCTCTTTCTTTTCTTATTTCTTTGTCCTCGTCTTCAAGCTTAGTCTGCTTCTAAGCCATTCGTTCGTGAAGCGAGCCACGCAAACTGTTGAAATATGAAGTTTCATCAGCATGGTTTTCTCATTTTCTCTCACAGGGTAGTTAAGTTTGTTATTCCTTATTTAGGTGTACATATTCTAGATCATTCTTATGATGAGGTGTAAATAATGAGTTTAATTATTTTTTTGTCACAAGTACACAATCTTCGTGCCTGTTTTTTATATATTGAATCTTTTGTATACGTTCAAATATACGAAGAAAACTTTCTCATCTACTTTGTTTCTTCTTCTTTCATTATGTTTTCTTCTTTTACAATGGCAGAAAGTTAAATATGCCATTGTTTCCTCGTATTCATTGGAGTTGGGAATTTGAAGGGAAACCTATACATACTTGATTCCAGTTCATACACACCAGAAGTTATCCATAGATATTGCAATTTTCTCAATCTAGTACCTAGTAAAGCAAATGTTTGTTGCTTAAATAATGTAGTTGATTGTCAGTATTCCTACACAACATCAAAGATTGGGGCATCCTTCAGACATTGTACTTAAACATTTACCTTTTATGAAAGAGATTGATACTTCTGTTGATTGCAGTATTTGCCCTCTTGCAAAACAAACTAGATTGCCTTTTTCATAAAGCAGTAGTAATGCAAATGACATTCTTGAATTAATTCATGTTGACATATGGGGACCGTATAAACATTCTAGCATGATAGGAGCATATTATTTCCTCACTATGGTAGATGATCTAAGTAGATGTACATGGAAATTTTTGATGAGAAATAAGAGTCAAACTACATCCATTTTAAAGAATTTTATTGTCATAGCTAATAATCAATTTGAGAAGTCAGTCAAGAGACTTAGAATTGATAACGGATTAGAGTTTGTGGGGGAGAAATGTCAGCAGATTCTCTGGGAGTTTGCAATTATACATGAAAAAACTTGTGTCTACACACCTCAGCAAAATGGGATAGTAGAAAGGAGGTATAGATCCATACTCCAATTAGCAAGATCATTGATGTTTCAATCTAGCATTCCAATAAAATTCTGGGGGAAGCCATTTTACATGCCACTTTTCTTTTAAATAGACAACCTACAGCTATCCTATATTAGAAAACTCCCTATGAGATTCTGCACAAAAAAGAACCCTCCAATGATAACCTTAAATGTTTTGGATGTCTATGCTTTGCTACACATACCTTGCCTCACAAAGACAAGTTTTCTCCGAGAGCTTTTAGGAGTGTTTTCTTAAGGCATTTACCAGGGCAAAAGGGTTTCAAGCTTTATGATCTAGACAACAACAAAATGGTTGTTTCTAGAGATGTTACATTTCATGAACATATTTATCCTTTTACAACCAAGGAAGATTATGTCATTATGGCCCCAAACAGTCAAATTCCTTTACCTAATATCATACCTGACACCCCAAATGAATTCATGGAGGAGGATGTTATATGTGACAACCCTATTGAGCATACACAAACAAAACTCGAGAATGATGATGATCAACTGCAAACCAATAAACCCTTACCTACACCCACATATGAAACAACTCCTATTAGACATAGTACAAGATTGAGAAAACCTCCAAATTGGATGAATGACTATGTGCAAATGTTGAGCACAGTATATCAAGCTGCTAAAAACCCCTACATGTCAATAAACTAACAAAATACACTCCTTCTACCTACCCATACATTATACCGAAACACTTATCAAATGCACATATATGTTTTGTTGCAAATTTGTTTGAAGTGCAGGAGCCAATATCATACCATGAAGCAAAAGTCAATCCAAAATGGGTGAAAGCTATGAATGAAGAAATTGAGGCTTTAGAAAAGAACAAAACTTGGGAGATCACTGAGTTACCAGTAGGCAAGAAGCCTATAGGATGCAAATGGGTATTCAAAGTGAAACTAAAGAAAGATGGAAAAGTTGACAGATTCAAGGCAAGATTGGTAGCAAAAGGCTACAATCAAGTTGAAGGGGTAGATTTCCATGAGAGTTTTTCATCGTGGCTAAGGTAGTGACTGTCAAAATTTTCTTTGCCATTGCCACATCAAAGTTATGACATTATTAGAAGGATATGACAAGGCTAAACTAACTCAAGTTTGCAAATTAAGGAAATCACTATATGGACTCAAATAAGCCTCTAGATAATGCAACACAGAAATGATAACGAAATTGCAAGAGTATGGTTTTATACAATCATGTTATGATAATTGCACTTTTATGTTCTAGACTTGATTCAAGATGCAGGGTTGATGGGAAGTAAACCTATTGCTACACCATTAATGAACGGGCACAAGATGAGTATTGATGATGATCCAAAATTAGGAGATCCTTATTCATACCGACAGTTAGTGGGAAGATTACTCTATTTGGGATATATGAGACTTGATTTGGCTCATGCTACACAACATCTTAGCCAATACATACATGATCCCAGACAGCTTCATTTAAGAAAAGCTTTGCATGCTGTGAGATACATCAAGAACAATCCTTCCTTAGGATCGTATTTTTCAGCAAACAATTCCTTGAGATTAATGGCTTTTTGTGATGCAAATTGGGGCTTCTGTATTGATAGAAAAAAATTATTAACAGGATATTGCATTTTTCTGGGAAATTCTCTTGTTAGTTGGAAAACAAAGAAGCAAACCACATTGTCAAAATCCTCAACTGAAGCAGAGTACAGATCCATGGCATAAATGGTATGTGAATTGCAATGGATATCATATATCTTGAGAGACTTGCAATGGATATCATATATCTTGAGAGATTTTCACATCACAACATGTAGCAATTCCTCAAATCAATCAAAACAATAAAGCAACATTTAATTGAAATCCTTTTAT
>JANZXV010352336.1:0-11514 GCA_027576455.1 Erythroxylum roigii
AAAAATGTATTTCAATAATCTAAGGACAAATTTGTCCGAAAATACCTAATTGGGGTATCTTGAATGAGAATAAAAAATACAGGGGTTAGTGAACAATTAAAAATACAGGGGCTAAGATGAATAATCAAATATATCACAAGGGTTGTTTTACGTGATTTGCCAATTTTTTTACTTTAAAAATAGTTCAATTCCTCACTCCTAATGAATTTAGAGAGGAGAATATATCTGCAAGTTGAGACAAAGAAGAGAGCCTGGAAAGGGAGGATGGAAAGAGAGAATAATGGGACCAAAAATTCCAACTTAAGAGTGAGAGTGACGGGCATTTGATGGTGGTGACAATCATATCTCCATCACAGTTC
Source organism: Erythroxylum roigii (assembly GCA_027576455.1). Classification (NCBI taxonomy): domain Eukaryota; kingdom Viridiplantae; phylum Streptophyta; class Magnoliopsida; order Malpighiales; family Erythroxylaceae; genus Erythroxylum; species Erythroxylum roigii. The sequence goes on from JANZXV010352336.1 coordinate 360, forward strand.
CATTTCATGTTGTCCAAAAAGAGAGCGACGCGGAAGAGTGAGGGGGTGAAAGTTTGGGTGCTTACATGTAAGACCATAGAATCATCATCCATGGCGTATAATAGAGCCATAGACAAAGTGCTGAAACACTGTGCTTGTACACTAGCCATATGAGATTTTGCCTGCCTACAACGCTACTATATATACTTATATACGATACAAACAGCAGTATTAGTGCCATTAACATAATTCCACAACCTAAAATCCCTTGTAATTGTCCATGGGATGAACAACTTTAGGTCTCATGGCAGTAACGACAGAGGAAGTAGATAAAAGTAGATAGGAGAATAAAGCTTGGCATGGGGACTAAAGATTGAAGACTGATCTGTAATTAGCCCATTTGAACAGGATAGAAGCATAGGGTACTCTTGTTGCAGTACATTGCTTGTCCAACTCAAAGAAGCAGAATTTTGAGCTAGCACTGGTGGTGCTGTACAGTACATTAAAGAGTGCACTAAATTTTGACATGTCCTTCTCACGGCTCTGCCAGCTATGTGAATCACCAGTGAATTATTGCACCATTCATAACTCCAACAATTTACTCTTTACTTTGTCTCGTATTTATCTCTTACATCACTTGAATCAAATACACTTGAGTACATCCCACATCTTGCTGTATGTTTTAAATGCTGCAGAACTTAACGCCGATCAGCTATCCCAGTAAGATACCTTAATGAGAGGAGGTTTCGATAGGGAAGAGGGAGAAAAACAGATAATGTAGACAAATCTTAGTTTCTATTGTTGTTTAACTTTAGAGAAAATCTTGAGGAACGGGACCACCTACAGAACCGATACTCAAACCTGAAACCGACAAATTCCTATGTGAAATGAAAATATTGCTCCGACCACTAATACGAGAATTTGGCAGGCCTTTTAGTGGAAGCAAATCACAACAAACAAAACAGTAAACTTTCTTTGTTTTAAAGTTGCTAACAATTCGTTATCTCAACTGATTCATATTAACACATAAAGACACCAGAATATGTAGCCTATGGTCTCCATCATCTTTTATCACCTTTCCCTTCAACTCTCTGAGGGTCTATTTATAGTACTCCAAGTACCATAAGAACTTTGCCAGCTTCCACCAACTGAGCAGTGAAATTTTCAATCTTCTAATAATGGATGCTAGAGCAGCCGAAGCTAGGCGGGGTTTGAAAGAGAAAGATATCAGCAGAGATGATTTTGTTGTCGAAGACGATCTGGAAGATGATATGGAAGAGGAGGTAGGTGATTCTGCTGGTTTTGTTGACGACGAAAAGAAGGGAGGAGTTAGGGCTGCGAATTGGAAGAGAAGCACCAACGGTGGCGTTTCTAGTGGAGGCGGCGGAGGTGGCTTGTCGCTGCTGTCTTGCCAGGTGGAGAAGTGTGGAGCTGATTTGACTGATTCCAAGAGGTACCATAGGCGCCACAAGGTCTGTGAAGTTCACGCAAAGGCACCTGCGGTCGTGGTTGCTGGTGTCAGGCAGCGTTTTTGTCAGCAATGCAGCAGGTATTTCTTCTCTAGAACTCCCTCCATATTATTGATAGTTGTATTCTGTTTCTGCCAAATGAAGAACTTCTATCCTGAATTCTTTTTGCTTTCTCAATCCTGGTGGCTCAGGGATGGCTGTAAAAGAAGTATTAGTATCAGAAGTTCAAATGTCACATGCTAAAGTACATGCAACTAAAGACTAGAGCATTTATTTCTTGAGTTCATGATAACAAGATTAGTGGGACATGGGATATGATCTCAATGGAACGTACATGGAAGAGCGAGCTATTCAGCTGTTGAGAGATATTTCACTTGAAGTTTTGCTCTGAACATTTCTTTTTATTTGCATATACTCACAAGCAGAACATGGTACATTCAACAGTTGAAACGAAAGTAAAATATAGAGCAAAATTTCGTCGATATGTTTCAGAATGAAATTTTTGCAAGGTTTGTCTGATGGATAATATAAGATTGATGGCCAATGATTCGATATCGATAACTTGACTGTAATAGGATCATGGAACAATCTATCAGCTCAAAATGCATCCATTATAGTGGTGAAAAGGAGATTTTGGAATGGTTTGGACTTAGATTAATAAATTTTTCATGTAAGGGCACCATATTTTCAGTAGAGTTTGATGTACAAGATCATCTGGCTTACTTGACAGAGAGTACGCATATCAATTCAATTCTCCAACAAGGTGGAAGGGAGATGAGAATGTGAATGTGAATGTGAAAGTTAAAACACTTTTTGTTACTGTGATTCTTTTAACTCTTTCTGTTTTCACATAATCTGATTTCTTTACTTCCAATGACGACGAAGTACTATAAGCTGTCAGGTTCCATGAGCTGTCAGAATTTGATGAATCGAAGAGGAGCTGCCGCCGGCGTTTGGCAGGACACAACGAGAGGCGTCGGAAAAGTTCGTCTGAAACATATGCAGAGGGGTCAGGTCGCAGAGGGGCTGTAAGTCAGTTCAAAGAAACCCAGTGGAGGCCAGCCGATGATAGAGGCAGCAGCAGATTTAACACAACTGTCCCTGCAAATCCCACTTGCAAACGATCCCAGATCAGATGAACCACTAAATCTTGCATGCTCCCTCTCTTCTGTCATCAAATGATTTAAACCATTACTGTGCTATAAAATCTATGATATATACAAAAGTTATATCAATAAGATTGCTAAAGTCTGTAATATCTGCATATAATCTATGTCCTTTGGCTCCGACGTGTTGCAGAGTCTTAGTTTATGTCAGGAAAACTTGAGGTCTGTTGGGTTGATCATGGAGAGTATGTCTCCGAGTTGGATGTGTTATAATGCGCATAAGGTGTTATCTCCTTGGTGCTTATAAATAAGATCGCATCCTTGTGTATTTCCTCTGCAGAAAGTATCTGCTTTGTACAATTTATAGTATATTCGACTCAAGCTGGTGCAGGAAAGGTGAGATTTTCTCTTCTATGTCTATGATGGTCAACACCAACTTGTTAAAGTTAACAGAATTCTTGTAACACTGGAGACCAAAACTGAAGTACAACAAGAAAAGAAGGAACGACAGACATAACTTTCATTATAATCAACATAGAATATCTACTAACTTGTCTTTTCTGATGTAGTACGTTCATACCCGAAACAAAGAGCAATCAAGTCTTATGTTTTAGAACTCCCATATTCTCGATTAGATCCAATAGAGGAATAACTAGAAATACTTTATTTTGTTTAGCACAAGAGCCAGTCCAATCACTGTTTCCGTTTCTCTTTAACCAAATTCCTAGGTCAGTTGTTTGGACCTTTTACACTTTACAAACCATTAGATTTCAGTCATGTCTTTCGAATAATGTTTTCTTCTTAGGCTCATCTTGTGAATTGTGATTCTAAAGGATTTGATGGAATTAAGAACATGTGCTTAGAAAGAAAATCTTACATTTGAGGCATATGATGAACAAGACACATTGGTGAATAGTTATGAAATTCGATGATTCCAAAGATAAACGCTAAGTGTATGGCTCTCGGTACAATTTTTTTAAAAATTATTTGATAGACATATTCCAAAATTCATGATGTTGCTCAAATCTATAAAATTAAATTAAGATTTCATTAAGTAAACAAGGATATCGATCGGTTTGTCTCTTGCAAGTTTTATGGAAGAAAATGAACTACTACTATTGTATTACCAGTAATCTATCTGGAGATCCCTATATCTTCCAGAAAACCAACGCTGTCAGAGTATAAACCCATCTGGAGAAGATTAGCGGCAGACTACACAATTGGACCGCCAAATCCTTATCACTAGCAGGTAGAGCATAGCTGATTTCATTAATTACAAAATAACTAACGTATAATTAATTTCCTTAATACATCAATCTTAAGCTCTCTACAAATATACTGTACATCTCATCTAGTAATTCCGAACTCCATTATCAAACAAATGGAGAAGTATGTCAAGATATTTTTGTGGAATGGAGATGGAGGGGGTGAGTAAAACAAAGTTTAAATGGATGGAAGTTTGCGTCCTTAGAGAACATGATGGGCTAGGCTTCATCCCTGTCAAGACTGTTAAGAAAATAATGCTAGCAAAAAGTGCTCGGAGACTTCTAAGGGGAGGGAATTCCTTGTTGGGATGTGTTGTTTTGCAAAACCTGCTGTATTGAAGCTTGCGGAAAACCTTGCAATGAAGATCAAGCTGAAGAAGAAGAAGAAGGTGAATGTCAGATTGAAGCCTCCAAAACTCATCAGAAAAATTGAGTTATTGATTTTGGGGATAATTCAAAAGGCTATGTATTCAAGAAACAAAGTTCTGGAATTTGAAGATCAAGAAGAGAAGAAGTTGAAGGAATTCGAAGGAAATGGAAGTAGCTGTCCAGATTGAAGGAACATCAGTAGTTGCAGCAAGAAGAAGAGCAGAGGAAGAAGTGCAGAGCTGGAAAAAAATGGAAAACATGAAGTAATTAAGTTGGTTAAATTAGCATAATCAAGAATTACTGGAGATAAGCAAAACCAGTGTAGCAAGTCCAATCTACCGAGCATTTCACTTTCATGGTCTGAAAAACAAATATGGATGTCAGGATTTTGTTGGCTGAAGAATTAAATGATATTGAAGACTTCAAGTTTCTGTTTTTGCAAAGAAGACAAATTGAATACTTTAGTGTTTAGCCAAATGCAGAAATACATGTACTAGACTAGTTTTTAACCATTGGTTCTTGCTTTTACTTTTCAGCACTTTTAGAAAATCACATCAGATGTAGAGAGCATATATATGAAGCTCATGTTTTACTTTTCCAGAAGAGAGTGTATATTGAAAAACCAGAAAACATCAATACAAGTTCACTTCAAGTCTCAAGTTTATTCATGTTATGCTTATCTATTTTAATTTTCAGAAGTTGAGTATTACAGTTTAAAGAAGCTTTGTGCTTGTTCTGTTTTCCTTTGAAAAAATCTGATACTACTTTGAAGTCATTTTGAGAGTGAACATCGAAATTTCAATATTCATCAGTTTTTAATTTCAGTCCATTTTGTTCAGCTAGCATTGTCACTTCTGTTTTGATTTTCCAGCAGCAAGTTTGAAGTTGAGTGTTAGAAGTAGAAATGAAGCATTCCGTGTATGTCCTGCTTTATTAAAAACCTGAAACTGGGTTGGGATAGGTCGTGAGAGTAAACCAAATTCCATCAGTTTTTCCAAGTCACAAAATTCTTCTGTTTTGATCTGATTCACGTCCTTCCCTATCATTTTTACTCCATCAGAAGCAAAGTTCAATTTTAAGCAAGGGAGAGCTGAAGTACATTTTACATTTCCAGTGTTTGAAAACAAACCATTTTACTGTTTCATTGGAATCCATCAACAGTGCTATTTTCGTTTTTCCTTCTACATACCAAACCAATCACTACACATTCCCTAATCTAAGAGAGACTTAAACTAGAATTTGAAGGAGCATCCTACAATCAAACTACAAGGCAGAGGAGATTGAAGCTGCAAATTTTTGGCTGTTGAAGAAAGCTTGCATGAACAGCACACCAAGTGTTTGACAGAAGGTTCCAGCCAATACTGATCTTCGACAGGTTCTGTGCTGAAGGTGCTATCTTCATTCCTTCGAGGGGGCATCTTCAAGAACTCATTGGGTATTTCCTTAACGAATCGACTGCTATCAAGGTCTATATGATGATCTTTCATGTCCAAAGAATAGTAGAATGTTGGAGATTATTTCTATTAGGTTTTGATTATGTCTTTACAATAGTCATATCTTCTGCTTCAAATCATTAAGGGTAGTAAGTCGGTTATTTTCTCAATAAGGGGCTTCTCCATTGACTCTTGAGTTTGTTGACGATTTAGGCTTGGAAGTCGAGTGTTGTAAATCAGATAAACGAGGCAAAAGCATTGCTGAATGCGCCAAGTGAAAGTTCTAATGTATTGGCATTGATCATTGATGGTAATTCGCTCACGTATGCTCTAGAAGATGATGTGAAGGACATGTTTCTAGAACTTGCAATTGGATGCGCCTCTGTCATTTGCTGCCGTTCATCTCCCTGTAAGATTTGAGTTTTGAATTTCTGCAGTATGTATTCTACTCTGTATTGTATTTCATACCATACATATATACAAAATTACAGATGTGAAGAATTAATGGAGATTGCCCTATAATCTTGCTGTAATAAGTGAGAAGAGAAAATTATGCTATCAGTTATGCTATCAGTTATGGAAACAATATATTTGAATTATCCTAACAGCCCCCCCGCAAGCGAAGGACGCCTGAGGAAGGAGCCTGAGCTTGTCACGTAAGAACTCAAAGCGGTCTCGAGGCAAAGGCTTCGTCATGATATCTGCTATTTGATCTTGAGAGCACAAAAATTGAACCTGCAAGTGCTTTTGGACCACCAGGTCTCGGACAAAATGAACATCCAGTTCAATATGCTTTGTCCGAGCATGAAACATGGGATTTACAGCGAGGTACGTGGCACCAAGATTATCACACCACAAGATGGGAGGAGAAGAGACGGAGACATCTAACTCCTGTAACAAAGACCGAATCCACAACAATTCGGCAGTGGCATTGGTGATACTTCGGTATTCAGAATCGGTGGAAGACCGAGCAATCGTGGGTTGCGTTTTAGCAGACCAAGAAATCAAATTAGCTCCCAAGTACACTGTGTATCCACTTGTGGATCTTCTATCATCTGGACACCCAGCCCAATCGGCATCGGAGAACACTTGGAGCACATTGTGTTTGGATGGACAGATTTTTAACCCAAAATGAAGAGTGCCCTTGATATACCGCAGGAGCCGCTTGACAGCTTTCCAGTGGGAGTCAGTTGGGGACTGAAGAAATTGGCACAATTTATTAACCGAGAAGGCAATATCAGGCCGAGTGATAGTAGCATATTGCAATGCCCCTACCACACTTCTATAGGTTGTGGGGTCTTGAAGAACCGAACCAACACTCTTAGAAAGAGGAGGAGAAGATAACATGGGAGTGGGTTGAGGGCTGCAATCAGCCATGTTGCTTCTGCAGCAACTCAGTTAGATACTTTTTCTGTGTGAGAAACAAGCCAGAAACGCCATGATGAACTTCAATGCCAAGGAAATAAGAAAGACTACCGAGATCCCTGACTGCAAATTCTGCACTGAGTTGACGAATTAAGCCATTCACAACAGCAGAGTGGGAGCCAGTAATGATTATATCGTCAACATAGATCAGTAGAAATACTTTCACCTGCTGCTTGTTGTAAATGAACAAGGAGGGATCAGCTTTGGAGGCAACAAAGCCAGACTGGAGGAGGAAGGCAGATAACCGATGGAACCATGCTCGTGGGGCTTGTTTCAAGCCATAAAGGGATTTGTGAAGGCGACACACGAAGTTGGGATGCTGCAAATGTTCAAACCCTTTGGGTTGAGTCATGTATATCTCTTCATCAAGAGTGCCATGGAGAAATGCATTCGAGACATCCACCTGTCTCAAGGACCAGCCAGAAGTCACGGCTAAGGAGAGAACAATCCGAATGGTAGAGGATTTGATCACTGGGCTGAATGTGTCAAGATAATCAACACCAAATTGTTGAGTGAAACCTTGTGCGACTAACCGAGCCTTAAGTCGCTCAACAGTCCCATCTGGATTTGTTTTAACACGAAAAATCCATTTGCTTCCAATCACTTTGGCATTAGGAGGTCGGGGAACCAGAGACCAGGTCTTATTGTGAACAAGAGCATCAAACTCTAGCTGCATTGCAGCACGCCAGCCTGGGTGCTTGTGAGCCTGGCGAAAAGAGGTAGGCTCCTGGATGGGATGGGGTTGTGCTTCAGCGACCATGGCACGACGAGCCCTGTTAATTGTGGATGGCCTTAAAGTCATAGTATGAGTCCTTGAAAGATCAGGGGGAGGAGGTTGAGGAGGAACATTGCGCTGAGTTAAGTCCACGCATAACTGAATGCCAGCAGGATCAGAAACCGTGGTGGTGGAGGGATGTGATGGTGGTTCTGTATGAGCTGAAGTGGAAGGACGGTCGATAGGCAAGGTAGGTGGAGGCAAAACATCTGAAATAGTAGGATTAGTGGACAATGAAATAGGGAGAGCAAGGTCAGGACGAGGATGTACCTGAGGAGATGGAATCGTGGCACAATGTTGCAAGGCAGAGCAGGAGACAGAATCTGAAGGAGTCACGGCTACTGTCAACCAAGGGGTAGTGGCAAGAGAATTATCTGTATCACAATGGCTTAACGTGGCGAAGGGAAAGGCGGATTCATTGAATTGGACATGACGAGCAAGGTAAATTCGGCCAGAGCTGACATCAAGACACTTATATCCCAAATGGTGATCACTATAACCCATGAAAACACATTGACAACTTCGAAAACTAAATTTGTGTTGATTATATGGACGGAGGAGGGGATATACAGCACACCCAAAGACACGTAAAAAATTATAATCTGGGGTCTTATGATAGAGCATTTGAAACGGAGAGACATTATTAAGGACACGAGAGGGCATACGATTAATCAAAAACACAGCTGTTTCCATTGCAAAATGCCGATATTTGAGAGGACACGAAGCATGTTTTAACAAGGTTAAACAAGTATCAACGACATGACGGATTTTACGTTCAGACGAACCATTTTGTTTGTGGGTATGAGGACATGAAACACGATGAAAGATACCTGATTTTTGGAAGTGAGATGCGAGGGCTTTGAATTCACCTCCACCATCGCTCTGAAATTCACGAATTTGGGTGCCAAGTTGACACTCAACGAGAGCCTGAAACTGAGGAAAGATATTTTTAACATCGCTCTTATGACGTAGAATATATATCCAAGTGTATTTTGAGTAATCGTCAATGAATAATAGAAAATAAGAGTGGCCATTGGAGGATAACAATGGGGCAGGTCCCCACAAATCCGAGTGGACTAATTGAAGTGGTGCTGAGCTAGAGTGATTAGTACTAGGTAGAGAAAGACGTGTAGCTTTTCCATATAAGCAAGAATTGCATTTATTGTGTGAAGCAACAGTACAAGACAATGAAGAAGAAGCAATTATTTGACGACAAGTAGAAATACTAGGATGTCCTAAGCGAGCATGCCATTGATCAAAAGATAATTTATTTGCCATGAATGCCATTGGAGATGGTTGCACAGTGCCGCAAAACTTGTAGACTCCATCTTCAGCCCGGCCTTGTAACATTGGAGCCTTGGTACTCCGATTCTTCACAAGAAAATAAGTGGGGTGAAATTCAAAGAAATAGTTATTATCTTTGGTGAATTGATTAACAGAAAGTAATCGTTTGGTAATATTGGGAACATGAAGCATATTGGTAAGTTTAAAGAGTTGATTTTGAGAAAGCAACGTGGAAGAACCAGTATGTGAAATTGGTAAACCTTGACCATTACCCACAATGAGATTATCCAAACCTTTGTACTCTTCAGCGATGCTCAACTGACTAAGGTCAGGTGTGATATGATTAGTGGTTGCGGTATCAGGATGCCAAGGAGTATTCGGTTACTCTGAAAAATTGGCAGAGGGGGCACCTTGAAACTCAGAAGAATGAGCAGAAGGGTTAGGCAAGAGGCCAGGAGAGTTGTTGTGTGGCTGAAAGGATGATGAGTTTGGTGGAGCATTATAACGACATCGACATCGGTCAGTAGTGTGGTTATTATAGCCACAAATTTGGCAAGGGCCACGTCTCCTATTGTTAAAATTGTTGCTGCGGTCTTGATAGCCCCGCTGGTTCCTGTTGTTGTTAAAATTGTTGCTGCGGTCGTGATAGCCCTACTGGTTGGTATTCTGGCCAAACGCACCCCTGGGATTGAAGGTGGCATGAGCCATATGAGCTGATGGTGTCTTGGTGTGAGTGCTATTAAGTAAAATCTCATGAGCCAACAATTGCCCATGTAATTCATAGAAGTCAACCTGTCGTCCTTGTATCGAGAGAGCAGCAATGATGTTGTGATAATTAGGACCCAGATTTCGGTAGATAATAGCATTGAATTCAGAAGGACTTAATGGTGCACCAGCGGCAGCGAGTTCATCAGCCAAGAACTTGGCTTGTTAAAGAAATTGGGCAACGGTTTTATCATCCATGGTGAGTTCTTGAAGTTGCACATGAAGTTGCAATTTTCGAGCATCTGAAATATAGCCAAAGGCCTTCTCAAAGGCTTGCCAAACATCAAAGGAATTGCGAAGACCCACAATGTAGGGGTAGACCTCTTCATAGATTGAGGAAATTAGCCAAGATTTGATCATTTGATCCTTTTGATACCAAGTGAAGAATTCGGGGTTGGGTTATAAAATGTTGGTTATGGGATTGGTAACATGTTTTGGATGAGCAGGGGTTGAACCATCAACAAAACTGGTGAGATTATAGCATTCAAGAAGGGGTTCAAATTGAGTTTTCCAAGCAACGTAATTCTTTGGAGTGAGTTTGAGGGAAAAAGAAACAGATGGATGAGAATTGCAGGCAAATGAGGAAAAAGATGAAGCTGTAGTTTGGGCCATGTTTGGCTCTAATACCACGTAAGATTTGAGTTTGAGAATTTCTGCAGTATGTACTCTGTTGCCTGTATTGTATTTCATACCTTACATATATACAAAATTACAGATGTGAAGAATTAATGCAGATTGCCCTATAATCTTGTTGTAATAAGTGAGAAGAGAAAATTATGCTATCAGTTATGGAAACCATATATTTGAATTATCCTAACAATGTTGTCGCCTGGTCGGCACAAGAATGTGATTCTTGATGAGGCTAATAGGTATTTGCACATATGATACGATTCCTTTTGGATGATCTGCTGAATATGTTTTGTGTTCTGAAATATTTCAATAATGAAATTACAATGGTTCTAATTGTTCATGAGAGCTCTTAAATCTTGATTTTCTGCTCCACTTGCTAATAAATTTTTGGTACTTCTGTGATTATCATCAACCAATTTTGTCTTATTAATGTTTGACCACCCTTTGCTTTTCTCACAAAATCTGCTTGACTTCCAGGGCACAGCAAGCCTTGCGATGGATTATGGAGATTCATTCAAATTCTACTTGAAATTAATCACAAGTCGATACAATGATAATCAACACACAAGAAGGGGGGGGGGGGGGTTGAATTGTGTATACTTTTTCGTTTTACCCTCTTCCTTAAAAATTGCTTAATTCAGAACACAAGTATGTA
>JANZXV010352406.1:0-11504 GCA_027576455.1 Erythroxylum roigii
TGAAAGAAAGATCTAGAGTTTCAATTTCTGTCACATTTGAAAATGATAAGGGAATAGATCCAGTTAAATTGTTATGAGATAAGTTCAAAAGTCTGATATTCTCAATGTTTCCAAATTCAAAAGGAATTGGACCATTCAAGTTATTGCAAGAAAAATCCAATCCAATAAAACCCGTTGACAAAATGTAATCAATTTTAGGTTCAAAAATATTGCCCTTTATTACAAACTTGAAAACTTCCTCCACTTCAAAATTAAGAAGACCGTAAGAATCTGTTTTGTCTTTTTTATAAATGTATGAATAATTGGTAGAGAATGAAGAGAGTTTATTATGTGAAAGATCTACAAAATTTAATGAATTGTTCATCATCCACAAATTAATTGGAACTTCTCCTATAAAATTATTATAATTTAATAGAAGAATTTCCAATTTAAATAATTTCCCAACCCATTTAGGAATGATACCTGTTAAATAATTATGACTGAAATCTAGAACTTTCAAAAGATGAAGGTCAGAAATTGAATGAGGAAAAGGTCCTTCAAATCTATTTTCGGACAATTGAATGAGTTGCAGTCGGGGAGCTCCCAATATTGCAGACAAGCTTCCAGAAAACTTATTCTTTGCAAGATCAAGTCCTAAAAGGGAATCCTTTATTCCAATCCACTGTGGAACTTTGCCAAATAATTGATTATCACGCATGATCAATGCCTCCAGGAAAGAGCAATTAGATAAGCTATCTGGAATACTTCCAGTAAACCTGTTTTCTGATAGGATTAACACCTCTAACCTTGGAAAATTTGTACCGATTTCAATTGGAATGCAACCATAAAGTTGATTGGTGGAGATATCCAACATCCTTAAAGTTGCATTAGGGGTACGTGCTGGCAAAACCATAGATCCCGAAAGAGAACAATTGGAGAGATAAAGACTTTCCAATTTTGTATTGTTTTCTAATAACCAACTTGGAAAGCCTAATCCTATCATTGGAATGCCAGAAATGTGAAGATATTGCAAATCATGTTGATGGTACAGAAATTCAGGAAATGATCCTCCTCCAGAAGTGGATTGTAAAGAAAGCCTCTCCAATTGAAACTTAGGTGTCCAACTATGATTGACCATCCTTATTTCTACATATATTTCATTTTCATCACCTTCAAAACTCTTGAGTTTGGAGTGGTTAAGAAATGGGGAGAGTGAACTTGGAAACTTAAACGGATTGTAAGACAGTGATAAGGATGTGATAGATCTAAGACCTATCAATGGAGACTCAAGAATGTTTCCACTGAAGTGATTTTGAGAGAGATCCAATTCTTGAAGAAGTGTTAAGTTCACCAAACAAGGAGGTAAGGCACCACTCAAACTATTCCTCTTAAGTTTGAGATTTCGAAGATTTTTCAACTCGCATAAACCTATATATATAATATAAAGAAGAAGATTAGGGAGACAGAGATTGAGGAGATAGTTCAAATTATGTTAAGACTAACTCACCTTCGGTATCACGAATGCTGCCACTGAGCTCACAAGACTCCAATGATAAAGTCTCAAGTGAAGTCATGTTTGCAATAGACTCTAAGAAACTATTGATATTTCCCCAAACACCAGATTCCAAATATAATTCTTTTAAATGCTTGAAATTAGATAGGCCTGCATAACACAGAAAAAAAAATCTTAGATTTAATTTAGTATATAAATAAAATGGTTTTGTCATAAAATTTTTTATATAATTTTAAAAGATAAATATGTTATTTTAATTATACTTTCTTTACTTACCTTGTGAAAATGATTCTAGCGATGTAAAATTACCATATAGACGAAGCGACTTAAGATTTGGAAATGCTCTTAATGATTGTATCTGAAAGTTGCTTCCAAAAATGTCTATCCAAAGCACGCTTATATTACTTAGACCTTCAATATCTACAACAACAAAAAAAACAGAAGCAGTTTAGTGATAATCATAAGTAAATTCAAATGAATGAAATGATAAGTATAAATATCACTCTTCTTCCCTTTCTCTAGAGATTTGTCTTCTTCACAAGTAATCATCTGCTATTCTTACCAATTTAACCATCTTACATAACCGATATTCTAATATTTATATGGACACACACATAAAGAGGATTGGTATAATAACAGATAGAAAAGCCAAATGAGATAAAAATTCATATGATTTCTCATATATGTGATAATGAAACAGTAAATAAATATCTTATAATCTTTTCCATGTTATTTTGTTATGATATACAAAATTCCGTATACCTTTAGATACAACAAACTTGTCGAAGTTATTCCCTCTAATGTCTAGCTCCTCCAAATTGGATAAGGCAACCAAATCTTGTGAGCAACCAGAAAAATAAAATAAAAGAAAATTTGGTTAGATGCTAATAAAAGAACTAATGTACATTAACTTCTTTTAATGAATTACGTCATCAAAGGGATCATTTGCTATTCCTTCCAATAAAATTAGAAAACAACCACCAACCTTCCATGTTGATTGACCCATTCTGTTGAGTATAATGGATATATAAAATTCTGAGAGATTGAAGTCCACGGAGCAAAGGTAAGATGCTAACGTTCAAGTCATTAAAACCCAAAGACAGGAACTCTAATTTGCTCAGCTTCTGCAATCCTTCAAAACCTACAGAATTCACATGTTTCCAACTTAAACAAAACAGATTAATTAGCAATATTAAAACATATAGCAAAATTATGTGTGATTTGATAAGATGGTTGATCTGACGAAGAACCTTCATTCTCTACGCAGCAAACAATGTTGTTGCCTCTTAAACTAAGCTTTCGAAGTTCTTGAAATGGAAGAAACACGGAGGCATTGAAGTACCAATTATCCACAGAAACTCCATATCTAAAATCCCCAAGCATGAGCTCGCTGACTTGACCTGTTGTGGTGTCGCATCCAACACCATTCCACTTACAGCAGTCAACCTCTTTCCTCCATGAAAGCATTCCTTCTGTGTCAGGGCCACCATATGGGGCATTGAACGAACCTTTGAGTTGCAACAAAGCAATTCTGTCTGCCTTCAAACAAGCTTCAGAGCTCCACCCTTGTAATAGTAATAACAGTAGTTTCACCATTATTACTACTAGTGTTGAACGCAGTTGATAGTTTATCCCTGCCATTTCTACTGATGAATTCTAGTGCAGTTTTGTTTTGCATAAATCATGAACTACGATAAGCCTTTTATAAGAGACTCCCATGGATTGGGTGCTTCAACATGTTGATGGTGGTGGTCCCATTTTATCAATTAAATTTTCAACAAAACAGGGAGAATACATCTAAAATTGCTTCTCTATTTTCTTATACTTAAACCTATTTTCGACTTATTAACAAATTAATTTGATAAATTGGATTAATTATATAAACATAAGACAATTATAAAGCAAGCAGGCAATTAAAGAGAAATCTAGTAGTTGCTTTCTAGATCCTTGAAAAGAAATGGCTTTTAGAAATTGTTTAGAAAATCTCCTTATAGACTTGGAAATGGACTGATAGGGAAATGGACTGGCAGGGAAAACGACGACTCGGAAAAATTAAAATGTTCTATTTTTTTTGTTAACAAAAATAGTTTTGATGCTAAATTTTTCTCAATGTAAATGACGCAATGAGCCACATTATATTGTTATTTGTTTTGTATGACTGACACATATTCTATTTATGCTACAAATAAATTTTATTATTTAATAAATCAAAAATATCAAATTTGTAAAATAATTATTACTTCATAACTATTTTAGAATTTATGATATTTTTAATTTATTAAATAATAAAATTCATAAATGACACATATAATATGTGACAAAAAATTACTATTTTTTTAAAAAATGGGTTTAATTATATAGATAAACCAGCATCACAGTCTAGAGTATCTAGTAAAAACACCGGCGGTCGATCCCAACTAGTTCTATTGGGGAATCGAGTAGCTGCTTGAGCTAACAAATGTGCTACCCTATTAACATGCCTAGGAATCCAGGTAAAAGTAAAAGACTGAAAACCTGCAACTGTGGCTTGGCACTCGGTCATGAGCACTCCCAACTCATTGATGCCTATGCTGGATCCATGGAAACATTGCACCAGTTGAAGGCAATCGGTCTCCACCTCCACCGATTGAACTCCTGTGAGTATCATCCACGATAAAGCCTCATTGAAGGCTATAGCTTTAGCCATAAGAGGAGTGTAAAATGCGTGGGAAAACCCGGAAAAAACCTCTAAGGAACTGACCCCTGTGACCTCTTAGAACTACACCATACGACCGTGTCCCCTGCACACCGTGAACTGCAGCATCAAAGTTGCACTTTACAGCGCTAGCAGGTGGGCTTGACCAGCGGGTTACTGGTGCAGCCACCCCTAATGGTGTACTGGCAATGCGCTGCTAGGCTTGGGCTGTTGTCCATTCTTCCAAGGCTCGGTGTGATGATGCCACTATGGCCCGTGGGTCAAGTCGACGATGTTGCCATATGAAGGAGTTGCGGGCTTGCCATATGTGCCACAGCAGTACACAAGCCCGACGCACCTCATCTCCCTGTCCCTTCAAGAGATCTTGCAAAAAGGTAACAAAATGTGGAGCAACAGGATGGAGAGGTAATAGATCCCAACAGGCTCTAACATGGACACAATGTAGTAAAGCATGGGAGATGGTTTCCGACTTATCACAAAAAGGACAGATGTCTGCTATGACTAGACCTCGACGCCTAAGGGTGGCCCTCACCTGGAGAATCCCCCTACAAGCTCGCCAAAGAAATTCCCTGCTTGCCATATCATTTATATTATTGACGAAGAACTTAATGTTAAACTATTTTAGTAAAATTTGAAAATAGAGCTATTTTAGTGTTATTTTAAAGTTTGAGATATTATTATAAATTTGAGTAAAGTTACGTGTTGAATTAATTTGAAGCGACTAGTTAATTAATAATTATTGTAAGCTCTTCAAATTCTTAAATTGTATTTGCTTAACAGTTTCTACCATATCCATCCTTATATCAAACTAATAACATACAACAACCTTTATACCCTAAGTTTAAAGGATTAGTCTTTCTTACACTCCCATTCGAGTTTTTTTTATAGCCATAGGTTTTAAAACGAAAAAAGAAAGTTGGTTTAATTTTGTATCTAACTTATGCATCCAATTTTCTATTTCTCTTTCTTCTCGTTTATTATATATATATTTTTAATTATAAGAAACACTTATCTTTTAAATGATATTGTTTTCCTTCATAAATTATATCAAATTTCCAAATTAATTTGATAAATTGGATTAGTTTTATAACCATAAAGACAGCCATAAAGCAAGTGGGCAATTAAAGAGAAAACTATTGGTTCTTTCCTTTCTAGATCCTTGAAAAGAAGTGTCTTTGGAAATTTGCCTAGAAAGTCTTCTTATATGTGAACAACTTGAAGAGAAATGGACTGGCACGATAAAAGCAGACAAAGTTGATGGAACAAAGTTGCAGACAAAGACTATAAAGAATACGAAGACTTGGAAATTTGAGGAAGGAAACAGACAATCATGATTATATCCTATGTGACCCTTCATTAAAAAGTTAAATCAAATCACGAAGAGCGGAAATTTGTGGCCTTTAAATTTGTGAACTTGATTTTTTTCACTAGCAATGAATAAAATTTTTAACCAATTAAAAAGTTAAAATTATTCCATCAATTTAATTCTAAAAAATTTAAATTAATTAAATTTTCGTTTTAGTCTATTTTAATAAAATTTTAATTATAAATTCATTAGTTTATTAATTAATTGAACTATTTTAATAAATCAAAATCAATTAATTAGTTTTTATTTAATAATTTTTTAATTAAATTTTAATTTTAAGGAGAAATTTTATTTCAAATTCTTTAATTTTATTTAATTATTATTATATATTTATTTTATAACTAATTAATACCAACTTTTAAACTTTAAATTTTGTATCTTATTGATTTAATTTTCAATTAAACTTTAAAACATTGCTGATTATCTAATTCTATTAGAAGTACGAATATATATTGATTAATAATGATGTCGGAAGAAATAACTTAAATGAAGGTTTTATTTTGGTAACTCGTAAAGTACTTTTATTTAATAAACATTAAAATATTTTGATCATAAATTAAAAATTGGTTCAATTGAGGAGGTTTATCTTTTGCCCATTTGATAAAGATGAATGAGGAAATGGGTCAGCGGGAAAAGGAAGAATTAGAAATTTAGGAAAGGAAGTAAACAATGTATTTCGTTTGACCCTCCTTTAACATGAAAAGAAAGACTTGGATAGTGTAAGAAACAAAGAATATAAGTTTAATAAAGAGTTAATTGATTGGAAAATTGTACAAAGCACCAGGATCTCATCTCACCAGAATATCATCCTTTAGGCACGTTTTGAAACAAATAATCGATAAAATATCATTCTTTAGCCAGGTTTTGAAACAAATAAATTATAGGAGTTTCAAGTTTGTTGTTCCTAGTAGTTATACTGGTCCCTTTGCTATCATCTAAGCAAAAGGTATTTTGTAATTTTGACATATAAAATTAAGTTTTTATATTTCGAATGATTATATATTAATTAGCAATTTAATTTTATAGTTAAATTAATTAATTATTATTATAAGTTCTTTAAATTCTTAAATTATATTTCTTGGGAGTTCCTATTTCTTCCATCCTTATATCAAACTAATAACATACAACAAACTTTACACCTTAGTTTCAAGGATAAGCCTTTTCTTACACTCCCAAATACATCATAGTTATGCACATTGAGATAATTGGTATTGATAATTCTATTAGAAGTATTAACTAATGGGACTTGCTATTTTTTAAAATATGTTTGCAAATAATCATTTCTAAAAAAGAAACATATTTTACTATGAATAAGACTTATCTAAATATAGGAATGAAGTAACTTGAAACCTTACAATTCTTATTCATAGTGATGATAATGGGCCAAGTTGGGCTTGGGCTAAACAGTTGTATTTTATCAAATGAAACATGAGCTTTCTTATTTGCAACAGCCCGAGGCCCATTTCTCAAAAAAAGGTGGTTGAGGATCGGCCTATTGACCTCGGACTCGAGCTCGGGCCGATCTATATTTATTTGCTACCAAATTTTGCAAAGTGACCACCAATTCGGGTGGTTAATGACCCGAATTCGAAATGCTTCCCGCCCAATTATTGTTTCAAAAATTGAGGTTTCCTTCTCTTGAATCCTATATTTCTATCAAGTATCACCCAATGTCATTCTATTTCCGATTCTGCTCGTTGCCTCTCCCGCGTATCTCTTGCTTATTCTCTTCATTTTTCACGAACATTTCGTGTTCTTCTTTTTATTATTTTTAATTCGAAATCTTGCAGATGCAAACTGATCCATTCATTCTTCTACTTCCGCGATGATTTTGAACATTTGAATAGGCGGATTCATTACACTTTTCACTAACCCATGATAATTAGAGAAGTGGGTTTCTGGAATTGGGCGAATTGGTGTATTGGGTTATTGGTTCTAGTTTCTAGGCGCTTGATTTTGTTACTGGCTGTTCTGCTTTTGGTTTCTATTGAATGCATTAATCATGAGTGGAGATAATTTCTTATACTGGGTTTCCAAATCGGGACGGGATTTGGAAGGCTTGACTTATAGACCCTCTAGAAGAAAGTTTTCGTTGATTACAGATGGTTTGGGGCTTAAATATATAGATAGGTATGGTGAAAACGTAGGAACTGAAGCTCAGAATTCAGATTTTTCAAAACAAGTGCGTATAAAAGTTGAGAACCTGGTGAAGAAGCGTAAATTGGAAGTTGATTATTGGTAACTTGAAAAGGAAGCAATCTTGCAATGTCTCACAGGAGAATGTCGTGTCTCTTTACACCAGTGAGCAAACTGAAATTAAAGGGCCTGAATTTGTTGATGATAGTGTTGAATTGGTCAAGGATTGCGCATCAAGAGATAGTTGTACTTCAAGTGGTTCCATCGCCACAAATTCAGGCCCATGCAAGAAAAGGAACGATGACGTAGTAGTCGTGCTCGCTTTTGATGATACAACCAGCAACTTGAAAGTTCAAGGATTTGCTGTTCATGTTGGTCCTAATGTTGACAAGGATCACAGTTGTGGTAGTTTGCGAACTAGAAACTGTGATTCTATAGAGTGGTCAAAGCTGTCGGAGTCTCAGGAACCTATATCTTTTAGGTTCACTAGATGCACAACTCTCAAGTCGGGTGATTACGCTAATCTGGATACGGGTGCAAACTTGTTTAAAGCTTGTTCTTGTTCTTTTTGCTTGAAAGGTGACCTTAACCTTCACTTTTTATAAGCAATTTGATCAATGCAGTATTGGTTATTGATAAAGTAGACTTGCTGAATATGATATTTTTGTTCTACAATGTGGGAGTCAGCTACTTATATGTGGTTGGATCTAAATTACCAGGACATTAAAGGTCGAATAGCAGGTGAGCTTTAGTAGGATAAGTCACACATTACTTGGATTGGCATTTTAACTGTTTCAATCCTTTAATTTATTGCTAATTTCCGTATTTCCAATTCTGTAGTGGTGAGGAAGAGTCGGAAAGAAGCCAGCATCTTGGTCAACAAATTTTCCAAAGGAAAACGGTCTGAGGTAGGAGTGTAGGACCAAGGAAAATCCAACAAATCCTTGAAAATAGAATCTGATTCAAGAGTCAGTAGAGGTCTCTATTTCATCATGGATGGTGTATTTGGTCATGAAAGCAGTCAGCTTGTAAGTGCAACTAGTGTCGCTTTACTTATTTGCATTTCAGGATACTTCCATCAATTTCAGTCCTGGCGATTGATTCATATGAACTTGCTCTATTAATGTATCTGTAGCTGAGGTGTCCTTGTAATTTTTTATAATGTGGTGATATATAGTTTACTTTTCTTCTGTGTTATGAACCTTCAACTTTTACCTTGATATGTGATGAATATCTCATATCTATTACGCAAGAAGCTAATTTTCTCGTGCTTAGAGATTTGAGAGAAAATTGCAAAATGAATCTTGAGAGTGCCACTAGCACGCTTTCAGACAAAGCTTATTGAATAACATACTTTGGTGATTTTAAGACTATCTTACGGTCTCAACTATTAGGAGTCATCCAAGGAGAATTCATTCATCAGGTGCCTCCCTGCAGCTATGTTTGCTCCTATACAGTGGCATTGAGATTGAAGCTTTTTAACTTCTGTAGCTCTATCTGTACTTAACCTTTGTATATCTGTTGAGGATACTAGAGGATAAGAATGATTTGAATTATTAGATAAGGCTTGTGTATTTTGAATTTACGGTAGGTTAGGCACTTTTCGTTGTACATAGTGTTATTTATAACTTGTAAAGCTACAGATGAATACATACGGGAAACATCAATTCCCTTTTTCCTATTACTGCTGTTATATTTGGTATGGTATCAGAGCCAAATAATTGATTCTGGATATATGTCAAACCCTATTCCACCTACTGATTCCATCTCTTCCGCTATACAAATGTAGGAGCTTTCTTCTACCCTAACCCCTGAAAAACTAGATGGTACCAATTATATTGAATGGGCATTAAACGCCTAAAATAAACTCAAAGGCCGCAAATGATGGGGGTACTTTTCAAGTTCCAAAGCTGCCCCATCAGATACTGCATCTGAAGAGTATGAATCTTGGGAAGATGAGAATTGCCTTATTAAATCGTGGTTGCTTGACTCAATGACGAATGAGGTTCGTTCCTTATTTCTTCGTTTGTCAACAGCGAAAGAAATTTAGGAAATTGCTTGTGAGACATACTCTGTAAGTGAAGATGTTTCTCGAGCTTATAGATTACAATGTGAAATTGTCAATTTACGTCAAAATGGGAGTTATGTTATTTCTTATTTTTGGTAGTCTTCAGAAATTGTGGCAAGAAGTGTTGGGTTTTTGGGTTCACTTCTAAGTGGAGCCCAAAGCCTAACATATAAAAGGTTTTTTTAAAAAAACCTAAAGAGCAGTGTAGGTAGTGAGTGCAGCCGGAAGAGAAGAGAGGGAAGAAAGAGAAAGAATTTTTTTTTCGTTTTTCTCCTACTTTGTGCAGTAACCTTCTAACCTCCAATCGCATGGTGATTTCTTGTCGGATCGATCTGAAATTTTAACCAGAGGTTCCTCTCTCTTTGTTCATCATTTTGAACGGTGGAGATTAGATTTTGAGGTCTCCAAGGTGCCCTGATCTTCAGTCGAAGTTGTTGTGATTTTAAGGGTGATATTGTTCTCAACTCTTTTATTTTTCATCTTGTTGATGATTAATGTTGTATTTTGAGTTGAGTGGTGACTCTAGTTATATCTAGAGGTGAAAAACTCTGTAATTTGATTGATGATAGTGGTGTTTTTCTTTACTGAACTAGGTCCCGTGGTTTTTCCTTTCTCACATTGAGGGAGGTTTTCCACATAAAAATTGCCTATTATTTATTTCTTGTTGCTTAATTTTGTGCGCATTGGTGAGTTTGTTGGCTGCTGTTTTTTAGATTAGTTGTGGTTATTCACACAGGGAAAGATTTATTAGTTCTGGTTTGTTGTCGCTGCGTGACCGACACCTCCTTTCTCAACAATAATCAGTGCATCAATGTTATTTCCACACGGATCAAACTCAAGTTACTCAGAAGATGCAGCCTTTTTAGGATTAGTCAGACCAAGACACTCCATAATGTTCATATAATTTTCCAATTTCCGGCCATGTATAAATTTAATTCGGGAGAGTTCTGCATGTTTAATGTTAATCTGACCAGAGACTCTTGGATGCTGATAATAAGCAAAATATCTTTTTTTTTCATTATTTTGTCAATAAGTAAATTTTATTTCTTCCAACTAAACACACTGCTGTTACTTACCAACTAGTTCGAAGTAGAACATGGAGTTAACGTACATGACTCCATAATCGTACAAGTTGGACGAGAGACTACTTTAGCTAGTTCATATGACTGTGCAAGATACAAATATACACGAGAGCGTAGAAGCAAAGAAAATGGTATATGTTACGTTTTAAGAAACAAGTTCACGAAGTTGGATCCTTCCCAAATCGCATCAGTGCATGTGTAACAAGCATTGATCCCCTGCGAAGCACTTCCTGAAAACGACCTACCAATGGAACCTTGACCGTGTCCCTATTCCCAATAGGCTTCTTGTCCCAACTATATAAAATGATGCAGAGGTAGCATAAGAATCAAAGCCCAAGTAAATAATAAAGAATAAATTGGCTTCCTTTCTCATCTTTATCTACAAAAGAACACATTCATACAAATAGAATCTGAAATAGCAAACTACAAGAAACATCCTTCTAAGCTGTAACTTTCTGATCCATTCGAAAAACATTGGCACCAGTACTATAAACCAGATATGATTCACCAAACTTTTAAACAATCTCTAGATCAATAAATGAATAAATGAAAAGCATGATATCCACCAGTTATGTGTTCTATTAAATCACCCAGAATGCTGGAGATATCTGAACTAGATATGCTCTTCATATTCACTAAATAAGTAATAACAAGATGGCTGCATG
>JANZXV010352619.1:0-24141 GCA_027576455.1 Erythroxylum roigii
TGAACCATAACTTGATTTCATCATAAAATTTGTAGCCTTATCTCTCTAGTTTAATCCAAATTAAGAATCATCTCATTTGGATAACTAGAGATCAAGTTATGGCCAAAACATCGAAGCATGCTCAATGAACATATACATTTTCCAGCTTTTAACTTCTAATATTTCACATACAATAGTTCTAACTTCCAAGAAAAGTTTGGGGTCTAACAATTCTCTCCCCCTTAAAGAATTTCGTCCTCGAAATTCATATCTTACTTATTTAGTGGCAAGGGTTTACTTCCTCTTGTACTCCTTTGTTTTTCCCTTTCACTCCATCATTTAAAAGCTTTCTTTCCAATTACCTTAGTTAACAGATTCAATCAATCCCTCCATAACTTGTTCAGACATCACACCATCCTGAACTTGCTTGTTCGATCTTGAGCACACCTTGGCATGATGGTACTCATGAACATGTACTCATGTGAGTATAAACATGTAGCTCTAAAAGTATCACAGAGGTAATTTGTCGTATGCTTGATGATTCACATCAGGGTAGTGCTGAGTGACTGTGTGCTAACACACTTAACTCTCATGTCTATTCTTACTAAATTTCATGCCCTTAACGTTGATCCTTCTAATTCATTCATCTTTCTTAATTCACTTATTCTTATTATCCATCCATTTCACCTATCCATAACATCTCCAATTCTAGCCTTCAATGTCGTGTAGGCCTTACTCATCATAATACAAAAGCGATGACTCTTTCTATCATCTTAATCCTCATACAGTGTTTAACTGAACTCATTAGGACTGTGATTGTCGTACTTAAAGTAAAATAGAACTATACTTGGATCTCATGTCCTATGAACATCAAACTATATTCCTTAAGCACATTCTTAATAGTTAAGATCATCAATTCAAACATTCACTTGCTTACTTGACATTCTTAGTCTCTAAAAGATCTTTCGATGTATTCCTACTAGGATGCATGACTTATGCCACCAAATGTATTTTGCTAGCAATCTCTTTACTTAATCATCTTTATTGATTTCACATAATTCTTATTCCATTCACCATGTATTATTCTTTCTATTCCAATTCGAAATCCATATCTGTATCAATCTCTTAATAAGATTCACAATCTCTTAATCCTTAATTTGGGATATACCAAGCCCCACATGCTATGCTTCTTTTTGCCCTAGTTCTGGTAACTATAATATTGAATTTACGCTTAATGTATCTGATATAACACTTAGCTTCACTTGGAGTTTCTCACTTGTACAGTCATAGTCTTTCTGTATTTGTATCAATCTCCTAAGTCTCATATTTAATGCTCTCAATTCAATTCAATGATTATCTCAAACTTTTACGATCTGTACTTGCTTATGTATATCTAAGATGTTCCCGTACATATACAGTCTCCAAACTTTCAAAACAATCATTAATGTAGCAGTTCTAAATCATGTATCAAAAATCAACTGATAGTACTTTAGTTGTCTCCATACATATGAAATCACTTTGTTATGCTGCATTGGATTTTATCCAAATGTCTTATACAACATCAGTGCATCCTATAAAATCTCCAAATCTACATCATATAATCTACATCAGCACAATTCTTTCAAAATTCTCTTTACTTACATTACTCATACGCTTTACACATTTTTTCCTTCATGTATTCAAACTATTCTTCTCAATTCTTGAAATACCTTTAATACATCATCAAATCTTGGATCACTTTAGTCTCCAATACCATAGTGCTATTAGGCATTTGTTAACTCAAGCAATTATTATCAAATTCTATGTGCCTCCTGATTAGCCTTTGTGATTCCTTAAATAACTGATTCCTCAATGATATACATTGTCTCACTTTCTTTTCAATTTCCCAATTAACTTCCTTCTTCAAATGATTTTCTTAATTCCTTGACTTTCCTCAAATCTCACTTGGACTTATTCTCGTGTTTACTTAATCATACCAATTTCTCCACACATTGAAATTTATTGCAGACTTAATTTCTTGTGATTTTAATACATTCATCCAATCAGATTTGCATCTCCCAAACATACTTTCACATAATATACAACAAGAACCTACATACTCCTCATATTAGCAATCAATATCTTTTCAAATTCAGAAATCCACTCATGTAATCCTTTACATCAAACAAGATACATACTTTTTCAATAACATATTCTATCTCTCTGCTTGAGGCTCTGTTAGGGAGTGTACTCACTTTCGAATCATTAACTATTCCTTTCCGATCAGTTCTTTCATTGATCATCCTTAATGTAAACTATCTGATCTGCTTATTCTAACTTAATAAAATTCTTCTTTGAAAGAGGGTTTCTTGCTACCATCATCTATACTATTCATGCAAACTTGATCAATTGCCTATTATCATCATTACATTATCAGCTATTCTTAATACCTCGGGAAGACCAATTTCTATTGTCCTCACAAGGTCATAATGTTCAAATCACTCAAAACTCAACGGAGTAATGAACATACTTATTGTCGCGTATACTTGGTTGACATCATCAATATCATCCCATTTTGTCCACTTACAAATTATGTTTCACATACTTGCTACTTTGGTCTCCATTAATCCTAGACAATATTCTTCTCTTGATCTTCGAATTTACTCCTTATTGTAACATTTTTAACAAATCTCAATCTATCCCCGCATGATCATTATGAGCACCTTTATGTGTTGCTCTAATTCCCCATAGACTTTAACTATGGGAACTATGACTAACAAATATCTAATAAGTCATAGGTTTCTTCCTCTATCATCTCCACACATATATTACCTATGTACTTAATAGACTCACTTGTGTATGATAATGGATCATCATATAGATATTTCCAATAACAAACAATTTAACCTTCTTGGACTTGTACAAATATCGCTATCATTCATCTCATCGTCCCATTATCCTTCACTTTACATCTTACACATATGTATATATAGATATATATTTGCCATTTATTTAGACTAATAGATGTAAAATCATCACACAATTCACATATCAAATATGTAGCAATTTCGTAATGCATCCAAGGCAAAATTGATGCAACAATTATGATGCAATTTTAAAACATTAATTTTTGTTGATGTAAAGAAAGCAAAAATGGCTTATTTAATATATTATAAACATGTACCCACCTTAGGTTCCGATTTTATCTTCTTAAGACCATAAGAATTCCTGATTTCACGAAATTCTACTTGTACGTTTTTAATCTCATTGTTCCACTTGACCCCCTATTTTTCCTCAAACAATCCATCATCATAAATTCACATCTTTATCACATTTAGGAATAAACACCCCAGTATATTATTGGTGTCATATTCAATTCCACCAAACAGATGCATTGACTCCATTTATCCACAACTTTCATTTTGCTCTTATCATGAAAAAGTATCGATTTGCTCACTAGTTCAATCAGCTCAGACTTTTAACAATCTCTCTTGCATGTAACTTATACATATGCGCCCATGTAATGATCATAATACTGGCGCTCTGATATCACAAATGTTGGACACCGATACCGGAACCCAACCCTCTTTCGAAAACATGAAACCTTAAGCGTGGATATTACCTCGAAAGATTTTTTCATTGAACCCTTATTAGATATTATCAATTCATATACATTACTATTTTTTTTCACTACATCCCAAAAATTCGCTCACAATTTTCTCAATGGTGTGCTCATACAAAATAGTCACCATGCTTGAACTCAATTCTCCGGTTGGCGAACAGAATTTGGAAACCTTCGAATCGAAATTTCAACTTGACTTCTTCTTATAAATTGTAGCTCTAAGCCTCTTGTTTAATTTGAAGCAAGAATCACCTCAACGGAGTTATACAACTCAAGATATGCTTAAAAAGCCTAAAAGGGCTCATCCCCCGAACATGCTCTCCTAACCGACCTCTTACTTACTTTAATGCAAACTCTCTCAAATCAACTCCAAATGATACAAATGTTTCATGAGACATATATACATGTCTTAGGAAACCATTGCTTCAAGAATCACTTCAATTCGAGGTCGAATGAGGAAGTTATGGCCAAAAGAATAAACCATGTTTAAACCCTAAATCGATTTGTACCTCTCTTGGCGCGAATGTCATAACTTTCACCACAAATGTCCAATTGCTTTCATTTTTAGACCATTGGAAAGAAGACATCGAGATCTACAACTCATATTAGAGACCTCAAAGTGAGATTCAGCCTCTAAACTGGTCAAAATTGCAAATTACTGAAGCTGACCCGAGGATGTCTGTTAAACGGACATGACAGGCATACATGTCAAACAGCCCAAATTCGTCCGAGAAGGTCCGTTAACGGACACACACTGGGCAAGGGGTCCAAATTCACCCGAGAAGGTCCGTTAAACGGACTTGCATGTCTGTTTAACAGACACACTGGGCAAAGTGCCCCAAACCTTCTTCCAAGCCTCTCCAATACTTCCATCACGGACCTGCATGTCTGTTTAACAGACACACACTGGGCAAAGTGCCCCAAACCTTCTTCCAAGCCTCTCCAATAGTTCCATCTCCATCCTAACACCATATATACTCATAATCTTGCAAAATTCACTTATTCTCATGCTAAAACACTTCATAACAACTCAAACACGACTCATACAACAAAATTGATCTCATCAAACTCTCAATTCTTGATTCAATTGGATCATCAAAACCACTAATTCCCATCATTGAGCATAGCTATCATGTTCAAAGACTCCATGCAACATCCTAACTTGTAACTATCATAGCTCTTCATTCCGATACCCAAAATTGACAAACTTTAGAGCGTCGGAAAACTATAAGGATCATCTATAACTTATATGAAGGCAATTCTTGCTTATACTTTCTAAATTGTTCTAGAATTTCCCTTGAATCAATTCACCTCATTTACCTTTTTGAAAAACTTGTTTCTTAATTTCACTTCCTCTCATGCAACATCATTCTTATACATTCAAATACCAATTGGAGTTCATCAATTCATCAACTTCAATTTGTTCAAAATATCTCATGATCATCATTATGTCACTCCTATCTTTCTTGTCCATATTACCTCACTTATATATAAATATCGATTCACATGTAAAGTTCAACCTCTCACATGGATTGATCTTCAATTATATCTAATTCCAACTGAACATCATTTATACCCAATTTCACATTCCAATTCCACAATCTTACATACCCAAATTCACATTCCAATTTGACCATCATCCATACACAATTTCATAATTCATTACATCATAATTCAAGAGTTGTACAAACTTTATTGGCATTTTCAAGCCAAATTACAATATCAATATCAATATCCAATATACAAAACATACAAAACCCAATAATTCTCAAAATACATTTGAAACCTTGTCTTACATCAATAATTCCCAAAAACACAACAAACATGCAAATCTAGGTTTATGCCTTGATTCACTTTCACTTGATCTCTTGTTCAATACCTGAAGATGGGGAAAAAGAGGGGGTGAGCTCGAAAGCTTCGTGGGTAACATGCTTATAACGGATAACAAGCAAAACCATTTAAAAAACTCATTTCCATTGAACATTTTCATAAACATGGTCATTCTGCTTTAAATTCACAAAACACTTATTCCTCAAAATCTCAATCAAGTTATAATATTGCAAAACATGAATGCATCAACTTGTGGACATATCATAAACACATCAAAATGGTATAGATGGTCCATAAACAGAACGAGCTAGCACATTTCTCAAAAAGGGTCATGTGTAGTCGTGAACAGAACGAGCTAACACAATCCCACATAGTAGTTTTGTGTAGTCGTGAACATGAGGGAGTCCATGAAGGAGCTCCCTTGCCACTAGCGGGCAGGCAGGAGAAGCCTTAAGTCAAAGTGCACTTGACAACAGAATGGACCAGACCAAACCCATATAACATGTATTTCATGACTTGTAAACTTGTTGCCCAAAAAGGCACTTTCTTCTAAACTTGCTTAGCATAACTTGATATCCTTGCAAAAATTCATTTATGAAAACATGATTTCATAATTTTGTAAGCTTGTTGCCCAAAAATGGCACTTCTTGAAAACTTGCGTTTCAGGAACAAACAATATTTCATATGCGCTTTCAAAGCTTGATTTCATAATCTTGCCATTCTTTTCAAAAATCACTTGAAAAATCTCTTTACTCGTTAAAATCCTTAAGAAATTAATTCCTCAAAATTCTTCTTACATTCATCATTCATCTGGTTTACGCAATTTCCTCAAATGTTCAAAAGTATTCTTCTTGACTGTTCAAATACATTCAAAATCTCATCCATGATCATCACCACTAATTGATCTGATTTTACTTGGATCACTTAACTTTCTACTACATGATACGATCGGGGCATGGATAACTCCAACAGATATAACCCAAATTTCCTTGTACCCATAATTAATTATTGCAATTCATCGACGTATTCAATGCCTATTCGTTCGTACTAGTTTCCCCCATACATTTCAATTTATTTGAATACTTCAGCTTTGTAAAGAACCCTTATCTTTATGTATGGATAGGGCTAAGTTGAAATTAAGTATATTTGAAGAAGTTATTGATTTGAGATGTGTTATGGAAAAAAAGGAACATAGAAATGGAATGAAACTTTAAGCTTTATGATTTCTTGGATTACGCTCACGTTGTATGATGGTATTTTGTTAAGAGTTGGATTTCGGGAATGAGATCCAACACGTTATCACTAGATGCGCTTAGATTTTGTTCAAGAATGGTTCGTTGGCTATTCAAATGTCAGAACCAGATAAAAATTTCGATATATAGTAAGGGCTTTGTCTCTCTTTCATCGAAACCAAGGAATACAAGCCTGCTTGCCTACACGCCTGCCATCTCAGTGTAAAGCGGTACCGACATACTCGGTACAGTGGACAACTTACATGCAAGCTGTGTTTTTGGACAGCCACAATTTACAATATGCAAGCTGTGGCAAAGACAGTGAAGGGTCTATATATGCACATCAAACGTGCATGAGATGTGTGATAAGTTTAAGAGTGAATTTTAGAGAGTATTTTATGTGATAGAGTTATTTTTTTGAGTATTTTTAGGAAATGTTTTTCTAAAAGGGTAAGTGACAAAATAGTAAAGATATTATCCTAGGGACAATAAATTTGGGAAACACCTTGTATGTGAGTGTCATTATTTTGTTGTATCATTTTTTACTCTCTATACCTGTAATTTTTATTAGTGGAAGTTTTATTCGAAATTTGGCCTATAAACGTAACCCAAATTAGAGGGTGAACCACGTTAAACTTTTGCGTGTTAGTTCCTTACTTATTTTACTTGTGGGATTAATTCGTATTTTTCCCAAAAAATGGTATCAACGTGAGTTCGGTTCTGTGCCAAAGCATTTCTGATCAAAGATGGAGGCAAAAATAAACAAGATGATTAGCCTAAATGGCTCCAACTACCACATATGGAAGAACAAGATGAAAGATCTTCTGCTTGTCAAAAAAATGCATTTATCGGTGTTTACTACAACAAAACCCAAAAATAAATCGGATGAGGAGTATAGGCATTTGAGCATAATTAGGTATGTAGTTTTATTCGGCAATTTGTTGAAGATAATGTATATAATCATATCTGCAATGAAACTCTTGCACGAATATTGTGGGAGAAGCTTGAGGAGTTGTATACCTCAAAAATCGGCAACAATAAATTGTTTTATCTAACAAAATTAGTACAGATAAAATATCGAGTAGGTACCTCTGTGGTAGATTACTTGAATGAATTTCAGGGGATAGTGGATCAATTATTAGGAATGGGCATAAAGTTCGATGATGAAGTGCTTGCCCTTTTCATGCTTACCTCCTTGCCAGAGTCTTGGAAGACTTTGAAGATTTCAATCACCAATTTTGTAGTTGAAGTTGTTGTTAACATGGAATTTGTAAAAAGTGGAATTCTGAATAAAGAGATGAGACGGAGATCACAGGGTTTGGCCTTTTCAACACAGATAGATGTTCTGGTCACAGGTTCTAGGGGGAGGAGCAAATCTAGAGATCCAAATTTCAAAGATAAGAGTAGAAGAAGATCAAATAAATATGCAAACATTGAGTGTCATCACTGTAAAAATAATGGCCACATCAAAAGGTTCTTTTGAAAGTCCAAAGAAGAAAAGAACAAAGGCAAAGAAGATAAGAAAGATGATAGCAGTGATGATGAACACGCATTGACGACCACCACCATTGATGACTTTCACATCGTCTCATATGATAATGATGTGAATACTGCATCCTGTAAGTTTAACTGGATAGGTGACAGTGGTGTCGCTATTCACACAACATCATATAAAGAACTCTTCCCATTATATACAGAAGGAGATTTTGGTGTCGTTAAAATGGGAAATAACGGTTTAGCCAAAATCACTGGAAAAGGTGATATTTACTTGGAAATAGACAATGGCATGAGACTGCCTCTGAAAGATGTCAGACATGTTCCTGATCTTTGTCTAAATCTGATCTCGATTGGCATACTTAATGATGAAGGTTTTTGCAACACTTTCAAAGATGGCAAATGGAAACTTACTAAAGGTTCCTTGGTAATCGTCAAAGGTAAGAAGTGCTCAAAGTTGTATGTGATGCAAGCAAAGGTCTCCAATGATGTTTCGAATGCAGTGGAGAAAGATGATGCAATTGAATTGTGGCATAGGAGACTCGATCATATCAGCGAGAAAAGGTTGACTCAATTGGTGAAAAAGAATGCATTATTTGGAGTTGGCCAGGTACATTTAAAGAAGTGTGCTAATTGTTTTGCAGGAAAGCAAAATAAAGTTCCCCTCCTTCCAAAATAAAGAACGTGTTGGATTTGGTACACTCAGATTTATGTGGGACAATGCCAAATTCACTAAGTGGTGCTCAATACTTTGTGACTTTCATCGATGACCATTCTAGAAAGACGTGGGTATACACCTTGAAGACTAAAGGTAAAGTACTTTCAAGCCTAAGTTGAAAGACAAATTGGGAAGAAGTTGAATTGCATTCAAACAGACAATGGTGGAGAGTACACTGGACCATTTGACGTCTATTACAAAGAGTATGGTATTCGACATCAGACTAATCCTCCTAAGACACTGCAGTTGAATGGCTTAACTGAGAGGATGAACAGGACTTTGACGGAGAGAGTTAGATGCCTACTCTCATATGCAAAGTTACCTAAGACATTTTGGGTTAAGGCTCTATTCACAATAATTCATGTATTAAATTGCTCATCAAGCATCCCTTTACAGTATGATATTCTAGAGAAAGTATGGTCAGGAAAAGATGTTTCCTATGATCATCTAAAGGTATTTGGTTGCAAAGCTTATATCCATATTCTTAAAGATGAGAGTTCCAAGCTTAATGTCAAGACTTACCAGTATATATTTATTGGTTATGGAGAAGATCAATTCGGTTATCTATTTTATGATCCAATCTAGAAGAAGTTGATTCGGAGCCGTGATCCTATATTTGTTGAAGATCAAACCATTGACGATCTTGACAAAGTGAAAATGGATGTTCCGAGAACTAATGGTGACTCGGTAGTCTTAGAGTTAATTCCTCCAAAAACGGTGTTAGGACAATTTGGAGATGAAATTGAAATTCGCCAGCCGAACGTAGCTGATGATGATGCTTCCATTCAAAATCAATCAGATGAAGATTCTGATGAAGATGATGTCCAGAATCAACCACTAGCACCAGAGATTGCTCAGGTTTCAATAAGGAAATCTATGCAAGTAAGACTAGCCACTATTAGATACTCCAGTGATCAGTATGTTTTACTTATTGATGGAGGAGAACTTGAGAATTTTTAAGAGGATATGATAGATGAACATAAGATGAAATGGTTTGAAGCCATGCAAAATGAGATGAAGTTCTTGCATGAGAATAAAACTTTTGAGCTAATGAAGTTGCCAAAAGGCAAGAAAGCTTTGAAAAATAAGTGGGTGTTTAAGATTAAACATGATGAACAAAATCCTCATCCAAGATTTAAAGCTAGATTGGTTGTTAAAGGATTCAACCAAAGAAAAGGTATTGATTTTGACTAGATATTTTCACCAATTATGAAAATAACATCCATCCGTATAGTGCTCGGTTTAGCAGCAAGTCTAGACTTAGAAATCGAGGAATTGGATGTCAAGACAGCTTTTCTTCATGGAGATTTGGAAGAAAAGATATATATGGAGCAGTCAGAGGGTTTCAAGGAGAAAGGGAAAGAGGACTATATGTGTAGATTAATGAAAAGCCTTTATGGTTTAAAACAGACACCGAGATAGTGATATAAGAAGATTGAAATAGTTATGGGGGAGCAAGATTATAAGAAGACTATTTCAGATCACTGTGTTTTTGTACAAAAATTCTCTAGTGATGATTTCATTATCCTTTACTTTATGTTGATGATATGTTGATTGTTGGCCAAAATATCAACAGGATTAACAGTTTGAAGAAGCAGTTAAGTAAGTATTTTTTCATGAAAGACTTGGGGCCAGCAAAATAGATTCTTGACATGACAATTATCAGACACAGGGGCGCCAAGAAATTATGGTTATCACAAAAGAAGTACATTGAGAAAGTACCTCAAAGATTCAACATGGATAAAGCTAAAGCAGTTAGTTATCCTCTTGCAAATCACTTTAGGTTGAGTACTAAGCAATTCCCTTCAATAGATGAAGAGAAGGAAGAGATGATGAAAGTCCCCTATAGTTTTGCAGTTGGAAGTTTGATGTATGCTATGGTATGTACACGACCAGACATTGAGCACACAATTGAATAGTGAGTAGGTTCCTTTCAAATCCTGGTAAAGAACATTGGGATGCTGCAAAGTGGAGTCTCATATATCTACGTAGTACTTCCAAAATATGCTTATGTTTTGGAATTACTAAACCTGTGTTAGTTGGTTACACAGATATAGACATGGCCAGTGATGTTGACTTTAGAATGTCTATTTTAGGTCATCTAATTATCTTTACAGGGGGAGCCGTGTCATGACAATCAAAATTGTAGAAATGTGTTGCTCTAGCCACCACTGAAACGGAATTTATTGTTGCAACTGAAGCATGTAAGGAGCTCCTATGGATGAAGAAGCTCTTAGATGAACTTAGTTTTCAACAAGATAGATATCAACTGCTTTGCGACAGCCAGAGTGCTATTCACCTTGGGAAAAATTCCTCATTCCATTCAAGATTAAAACATATTGATGTGGGATATCACTAGATCAGAGAGGTGTTATAGAAGAAGCTATTACAACTTGAGAAGATTTATACGGATGAGAATGGATCAGATATGATGATAAAAGTTCTACCTAGGGGAAAGTTTGAATTCTGTCGATCATCTGTAGGAATGATAGTAAATACCATATAGTCGGTAGGGGGAGAATTGTAAGGCAGTATCAACATACATGATACCGCCATTCTAGATTTAGGTATTTTATTTTTTTTTAAAATCAAGTTATTGAGAACAATTTGCATGTAACTTGCAAGCAAGCTGTGACGGTGGACAACTTGCATGCAAGCTGTGTTTTTTGTGGCAAAGGCAGTGGAGGGTCTATAAAAGACCCTCCCTTCCTACTCTCTTAAGATATATATGCACATCAAACGTACATGAGATGTGTGGTGAGTTTGAGAGTGAATTTTAGAGAGCCATTTTGTATGAGAGTGATATTTTGAGTAGTTTTAGAAACGTTTTTTTTAAATGGCGCGTGACAAAATGGTGAGAATATTATCTTAGGAATAGTAAATTTAAGAAACACCTTGTATGTGAGTGCCACTATTTTGTTGTATCATTTTTCACTCTCTATATCTACTAGTTTCATTAGTAGAAGTTTTATTCAGAGTTTAGCTCATGGACGTAGCCTAAATTAGATGGTGAATTACGTTAAATTTTTGCATGTTATTTCCTTGGTATTTTTTTCCCAAACACTCATATCATTCAAGATCGCAATCCTAGCTACCTTACAGGGCTCCTCCACTGCTAGTGCGCATTATAACCTGGTTTTAAGTTGTGCAAAGACTTAGATATTCTGCTTGTTTTCGTGCTGAGATTTCAGAATGTTTTGACGTGTTGTTGCAATCACTTTGTATGTGAAGATGCATTTAGCCTGGGAATTGTCTCTCCAACTTACAGGTGTGGATTTTAAGATGAAAACGCTTAATGTTGGAGGCAAAAGATTGAAGCTTACAATTTGGGATACAGGTCAAAACTCTTTAGTTTCGTTTAGAATCCTCGAAGTTTCTGTACATTACATTATTTCTTCCTCTTTCCCAACATTTGATCTTGTTTAGTTTTACTTCTGCTACTTTTTGTTTGGAAAATGCATTCGGTGCCATTGTTCATGTCTAGAGGTGATGAAAGAAACTTTTTACCTATAGCACGCTTGATATTCTGGCTGCATATTTGACAGTATGTTACTGACCGCTGTTAACACTATTCCATTGAAAAGTATTTAGATAGCTTCTGGATCATCAATTTGAAGACACAACAATTGAAATACCTGATTCCATATACTTTTAACATTTCAAATCCTTTGGTCAACCATTCATACCATAGACATTAGTATTCTATTCATGAGGATAAGAGAAAGAACTTTTAACATCTTGTTGTTGCATGAAGCATATAAATATTTACTAATTTGACTAACGTGGAACTTGGTATGAATATATTGTGTTATCCAACAAAACATTGATAATTTGGCATGATCCTGAATCTTGTGGGAGAACCTGAGTTTCCTCATCAGAAATTTGCATTTAAGTGAGTAGATGGCTTTACTACTTAATCCATTGCAGTAGTATTCATAGCTCCAAGTCTCGATACTGGTAAGAAATGATGATGTCGTATGTCATGTTTTCCGTATTTCAGCTGGCCAGGAGAGGTTTGGAATACTAACAAGGTCATACTACAGGGGGGCACATGGAATCATACTGGGTAAGAACTTACCATTTGAAATGACATTCCTAGGAAGCAAGGGTTCTTTTTAGCCAAGCCAGTAAATACGTCCTTTTCTCCACTGTTCTCTGGTGTTACTATGCTTTTATAATCAAAATACAATAGCATTGAATTCTGATCAATGTGCATGATATGTCTGTTCTAGTTTATGATGTGACACAGCGAGAAAGCTTTTTAAACTTAACAGACATCTGGGCAAAGGAAGTAGAGCTTTACTCCACTAATCCTGAATGTATCAAATTTCTAGTGGGAAACAAAGTTGACAGGGTAAGTTGAGCGGCTTCCATTCATCACTCTTTCCTACTTAGTGTAGTACGTATGGTGTATAAACTAAATCTGTTGATGAAATATAGTGTTTGGGAATTTGCAATTGTAAAATTCATATTTGTTATACATATTTGTATCCTTTTGAGAAGTAGTATTGCCTTTGTAATTAATGGAATACCTTTCAGGACACTGAAAGAGCAGTAAGTAGAGAAGAGGGAATGGCTCTTGCTTGGGAACGAAAATGCTCATTTTTTGAATGTAGTGCTAAAACCAGACAAAATGTTCAGCAGTGTTTTATAGAGCTTGTACGCAAGGTAAATTCTCAACAATGAACTGGTTGCGTTAATGTTTGGGATCCTTTGTCGCAGTTCTGCTTTTGTTAAAGCGACTAGAAGTTGGAAGTTATAATCGGGTAGTTTCAGTTGTTATGAAACTCTACATCTGCAATGCATATAATTTATTTTCGCAAATCTGCAACTTGCATTTCTTAGTTTGCCATAATATTAGAAGAAAACTAGTTTATGATTACAAACACAGCTGGTGATAACTTGGGATCAAATTAGAAAACAAAAACTTTCAATTCTACTTGGATCTCATAAACAAATATTTGAGGTACCTCTGCTCTCCAAGTCTATTGCCACCAAAATGACGCTTGTGTTTGTTGTTATCATTTAGCTCTTTATATAAGACGCCGAAAATTTTGAATTTGCAGATTCTTGACGCACCTGCATTATTAGAAAAGGGATCTATGGTAGGGAAACAACAGGTTTTGAAGCAGAAACAAGAATATCAGGCACATCATAGCAGTGGCTGCTGCTCCTAAGCAGAACGCGGCAGCAGTCGTTGTCCAACATTAGTGCAGCAGTCTGCAAATCCATGTTGATTAGATGACCAGATCTCCTGGACACTTGATTCTTCCTAAAGCCGTGTCTTGGTAGATTTTTGTGCACTAAGGTAACCATAAAATAGGGAATGTATTCTTGTAACACCTGTTTATCTATCTCAGTCATGCTCCTTCAGCTGTTAGAGCCATTAGTATTGAGGTTTGTAGTGTCTTGCATGATTGGTTTTTCTATACAAGAAGGATTTGTGTTGTCTAGAAATGGTTGATGTATAGATACTTGAAGCAAGGAGATGTATATACATTACCAGTGATACTTTTGGCTTGTCAAAAACCATCGGACCCAACGACCATCAGATTCTATAATATAAGCCAGGTTAGGACTTTAATACTTAATCACTTATAGATACATATATAACGGACCATTACAAAGGAATCGATGGTCATGAGCGCGTTCAGCTTCAGTTCCATGATCAATGAGTTTCCTCGCATGCTGACTTTTACCGAGAGCATAACACGTTCAGGTGGCTATTCCTTCACTGTGTCCCCCACGACCGGGATGTATATCGCTCCTGGAGATTCATCAATACGTGTTGGACCATTTGGCGCTCCCGCAATCAATTCGTCTTTGAGGGTGCATCGCCCTCATGTCTGGAGCAAATTCGCCAGATCCATTTGCTCGTTCAGGACTCGGTGGCAGCTTTTGTTGGCCAACCTAGTGGGCTACCCTACTTCCCGGGCCCGGCTCTAGTTTCTTGGGCCCCTCCCCCTGCTACCTAGTTGAAGCTTAACGTCAATGGTAGTGTCCTTTGTACTTCTGGCCAGGCAGGAATTGGTGGATTGCTTCGGGATAATTATGGTAACTGGGTGGCTGGTTTCTCTTGCTTCGTCGGGATCACCACTATCATGGTAGCAGAACTCATGGCCCTCAGATTCGGGCTTGCCTTTGCTCGTACCTTTCCGTGTCGTGGCCTGGTGGTGGAGTCGGACTCTCTGGAAGCGCTCCGCTGCTTAGCCTTCCCCCCGGATGTCCTCGCCTTCCACCTCCTTTCCAGCTTGATCTCTGACATAAGGTCCCACCTCGGAGACCTGTCCAGTTTTACTCTCACCCATGTTTTCCGCGAAGGTAACCAGTGCGCTGATTTCTTAGCTCGTTTGGGCTCGAGTTCGGTTCGCGGCGACCGTCTGTGGCCCACCCCCCGTCTGACATGCTTTCTTTGTTACGCGCTGATGCGCAGGGGATTGTCTTTATTCGTCCTTAGTTTCTATTTTTGCCTCTGATGTACCAAAAAAAAAATTCTATAGCACTCCGTGCCGGCCTAGGCAAGGACCGAAAGGGTTGCCTTGGGTCTACATTTATAAGAGTCTACTTATTTAAAGAGTTAAAATTTTAAAAATTAATGAATATATTTATTAAAATAGTTGAAATTTTAAGTAGTTAATAAATCTATATATTCACTAAAAGGGTAGAAATTGAAAAGTCAATAATTCTGATTTAAGATGCTTATATATATATCAAGTAAAAATTTTACACTTTACTTTGTAGAAATTGAAACAATTATGGTTAAATTTCTTATTTTGAGCTTCAGGCTTTATTTAACAAAGTTAAAGAAGAGTTTGGTTCTGATCATAAGTTGAGATACACTGCTATAACAAGGAAGATATTTGGCTACGTTTTTTAAGCCATGTTTTGAAAATTGTCATTAAAAGTAAGCTTCTCACGACGCTTTTGAAAATTGTTGCCCAAAGATACCCTTGTTGCTTGTTGCGACGATTTTGAAAATCGTTGCAAAAAATACACTATAAGGGCAGGCTTTTGATTACACTTCTAAAAAGCGTAGTTAAAAGTAGCACATTTAATGTTGATTTTGAAAATCGTCACCGATAATAGACCTTTGGCGACGATATTTTCAAATCGTCGCAAAAAATGTTCAAAATTGTCACCAAATGTTAACTTTTTTGTAACGATTTTTTGAAAAGCGCAGCCAATACTCTTTGACAACCATTTTGAAAATCATTGCCAAATAATATTAGAGGAAGACAAAAAAGTTTATAGCAGGGCCAGGGAAACGAAAACAAAATCCCTTCTCGTTGTACTTTCATTTTATATTTTGTTTCTTTATTGTTTCGGATTGTCTCTATCCATCTTCCGACGATTCTCTGTTCTACTTCTTCTTGATAAACTTCTTCTTCTTCTTCTTCTTTTTTAAGTAAGTTCACTTTTCTCAGAAAGATCATTAAGATGCTTCTCCATTTGGTCCAACTGAACACTCAAATCCTTCTTTATGCACAAAGGCCTCACATTACTATAATCCACGTTACTATCTTCTTCTTTCTTATTTTCTGCTGCCGACACTACCCTTTTCTTCTTCCCCTGTTTATCGTCATTTAGGTTGTTCCTATAAGCTGTCGCTTTCTGTATAGCCCAAAGGACATCTAATCCACTCAGTTCTCCACTTTCTTGCTTTGGAATTTCTCGCTTGTTCATGCCTCACTCTTGCCCTTTTTCTGGGGTTTCTTTTTAAGAGTTGCCGAAGCACGATCACGAGATGGCTGAGAGCTGGCTAAAATGACGACCGGTGAGTTTGGTGATGGCACACTATGCATTATCTTTGTGATACATTTTTGGATTCTATTATTCATTATGATTTATGCCCACTCTCTGTTTGAGAAAACGTATATTAGATGTGGGTCCTTGATTTTCTGATTTTGCATGATGCCAGACATTGTAAAGTAAATTAGCTATTCATACAAGTTCATTTCTTGGCCATGCCAATGCTACCTTCTCAGGTCGTTACAATTTGTGTAGCTCTGCGGTTCACTACGTAAGTTTCCATCACTACGTCGTTAAGCTTTCTGACGGACCTTTTCTCGGGAAATGAACACAGAATAGGCAAGTATTAGCACCTAATTAGACAATGTTAGTATATGAATAAATTGCTTGTTGTTTGGGTTTCTTTATATGATGTTTTGTTGCTTTGTTGGATTTAGGGCATCTCCAACCATTGCACCAAATGTTTACACCAAATTTAGTCTAAAG
Organism: Erythroxylum roigii; assembly: GCA_027576455.1. Classification (NCBI taxonomy): domain Eukaryota; kingdom Viridiplantae; phylum Streptophyta; class Magnoliopsida; order Malpighiales; family Erythroxylaceae; genus Erythroxylum; species Erythroxylum roigii. Next base: position 17,090 of record JANZXV010352619.1, read on the forward strand.
TGGAATATTCCTAGAATATTTTTACACCAAATTTGGTGTTACTCCAACTATTCTATACCAAATTTTTACACCAAACTTTTACACAAAGAATATACCACAATAATTTAGATATTAACTAAATTAATTTATATTTATATAACAACAATAATTTAGTTATTAATTATTGTTTGATTGTTGTAATTTTAGTTTGATTATAATCTCAAGTCTGATTTTCGTTGTAATTTATTTAAGTTTAGTTGTAATTAAATATTTTTGTTGAGTTTTAATTTTTAATATCAATGGCGTGGTTTAAATTTATGTACTTTTTATTTCAAATTTACTTTTTGTTCTTAACATATTTTATTAATGAATTTATAACACTTATAAATAAGAATTATAAATAAATATTAAAAATAAATTTAATATTATATTCAATATTAGGCTCGTTTTAAATGTCTCAATGAGATCTTTGTAATGATATATTTTATATAAAGTAATAAATATGTTAACTTTAATTACAAAGTAAATTATGTAAATAAATCAATTTGAGAAAGGGACATAAAAGGAAAATGCTAAAAAGTAAAGGGATAAAGTTGTCTTTTTATACTTTTGGTTCATTGCACCAAAATATTTGGTGTTTTGGTGTCTTGGTTGGAGTGAATTTTTTGCACCAAAACACCAAATTTGGTGTTTTTGTGCCTTGGTTGGAGATGCCCTAATAAATATGTACGTATGAATTAATTTCGCATGATGCTTTATTTATACATTATTATTTAATGTATAATTTTAATATTATCTTATGGAGTGATATTTAATGTACATAAGTTATAAACTAGTTGAAATACATTAATAATAGAATAATATATAAATTAATTTACTTTCACATATAATACATTAAGTTTTAATAATAATATTTAGAATCACTTCACGTAAAAACTATAATACAATAGTATAAACTAATATTTGATACTCACAAATTCAAATGATGAAAGTATATCAAATGTAACATATATTTTGAGAATTAGAAATTTTCATTATTTCAATTCTTAATAAATGAAAAATTTTAAGATGGTTGACGTGTATTATGAATTATTTTCATATTTATTCATTTATTTCACATTAATATATATGTAATAATTTTACAAAGATTTTATATTTTCCCAACGGAAGTTCTTCATTCTTTGATCGTCACTTTTTGTTAAAAAAATTCATTTTCTTAAAACTTTAACATTAAATTAATATATGAAAACCCTAACTTTAGCTTAATTCAATAATAATTACATTTTGATTATTAAGAGATTCATATACTCAAAAATAATAAGTAAAAAATTTGATTGGTAACATTTTGTATAGCCTTATAAAAGACTTTCATATTTCCTCTTCTTCAATATGAGATTTGACAATCACCTCTAATTTAAGATATCACAATCTTCCCTTTTTGAATCTTTGATAATGTCATCAAATCTTTGTTGGACAATTTTGTCCTTTTTTATTATGTTGGGCAACTATTAATTGTATTTTTTGGCTTTTCAATAACTTATCGGTTAAATTACATAATTTGATCTAGATAAAGGTAATAAAGTGGCTCAATAAATGATCTAAATCAATGGGTCGAAGTTTAGGAGAAAAATGAATTTCGATTAGTATGGACCGGACCCATGTCGAGCTTGTGATGGGGAATCCCGATATGGAAGCTATATATGAAAGTTAAGGTCTCTTGAAGTTGCTCATATCATTCGTAGGCATACGGATCCTCTGACCCAGTAAAATCACTTACGTATTGAGAAAACTGTAGAAAGGCGTTAAACATGAGTTGGTGAACATTTTCTGTGAACGTCAAAGGAGATTAGAGCTCGTTTTCGCCATAAAAATTGCTTCGGAAGTTAAGATGAAATCAAAATAAGGTATTCCACATTTCCTTCATTTTTAACCTTTTCATGAACGAACTAAGACACATAATAAGGTCTATGCTACGTATTACTCATGATATCAAAGCGGTTACGTGATTGAGTTGCCGAAAACAAAGGTATTTCGGTTTTCATTAGTTTTTGATTCATTTTTTAGTTTTTTTGAATATATGATTAAGTAAAAGTGGTATACATAAGGCTAGCTATGAAAAACGGGTCAAAAATAGGCCAAAAAGTGCGTCGCATGCTCCCGTCATCTATCCCGACACGCGGACGACTAAGATTCGGACACGTGTGGGTGAGTGCAACGCACGCGCCGTACAGTGATAGCGCACATGCACGTGGGGGCGCATGCTCTCATTTGGCGCTCGTCGTTACGCGTGTGCCCCTTGCTACGTGCAGGCATAACGTCTACTGTCGTCAATATACAGTGCTGTGCTGACGTCAGCACCAGAAATTAAAAAGGAAAAATTTTGAGAATTCCCATAAAGTTGTCCCGGGTCCTTTTTGAGTCAGTTTTCGGGTCGGAGGAAATTTTTAAGTAATTTTTCAATTTTTCTGGATTTAATATGTTGGTAATTGGATTTCAGAAAAAAGGTTTTAAAGCTTTTTTAAGCTAGTTTTGAGTGCATTTTTGTGCTCCAAACTGCATAAGGGAGACACTTAAAGTTTTATGTCTCGTGTGGTAGGTTCAATATTTGGGAAATTGCAAAAGTCACTCTTATTGAGAATTTTTTAAATAAAAGTCTCAAATAAAGTTTAAAGACAATGTTTTTAGTACCAGTATGTGATTATTTGATTGTGCATTTGGTTTTTGCATTTATAATTGATTTTCACATACATTAAGTCCATATAAAATGTGAGGATGACATAAAGGTGTATCCCTTATGTTTGTGGACTTTCTAGGGTACTGATGAGGATGTAGTTACCAAAGTGACCTTTTAAATCAGTGTTTCAAATTGTTCTGCTCACATGTTGGGGGGGGGGGGGTGTCTCTGGCCATATATTTGGTTATTCTGCCTAAAGGTGTTGGCCTTATATAGAGTTTTGAGATGTTTATAAAGGCATTAGATGGAGGAAAGTCATTGCTTAAATGATCTATTTATCCAAAGGTGGTAGTGTCATGAGAGTTCATGGTTTTTACTCTGATCGCTTTTATGTGGGGGTCTAATTGCATAAATTATGTATTTATCCTAAAGGTATTTCATAATATGTGTTATTGGACTCGGGGTATCGATACTACTTTAATGCTTTAAGTATGGTTTCGCCGCAGCGAAACTCTGCTCAAGCATACATCGCCACGGCAAAGCCCCCTCATCTTTTCTTGCTTAGGAAAATGTTTTTATTCCTTCAGTTCAACAATTCTTCCAAATTAGATTCTTTATACTTTTGTGTTTCGAAGATTTTGTAAATTTCAAAGTTTTACATGTGTTTTTTCAAAACCATCCATGTTTTTAAATGATAGTTGATTTTGGCTAATTTCATTTTCAATGTTTTCAATAAGAAGTAAGTGAGAGTACGTTAAAAAGTAGCACTATGCGTTTTTTAACCTTGAGATTGCTTAATTGAGATACTAACCTTGTTGGAAGGATACTTGGGCCTGAATTCTTTCATTTTTGTATATATTTGCTTAATTTCATATCTCTTTAGAACTTGTCTTAATTCTTGATCAAAGCTTGATGAACTAAAATTTTGTCAATATGATAAGAGGCATTCTTTTGAAAACCCTTCCTACCCAAACACAAACCCTAAACACTTAACCATTGCTAGCTCTTTTGAGCCATCTTTTTGAGTACATGTATATTTCCACAATTGTTGTAAATATTTATCTCTAGTTAATTTTTTTTTAAAAAGTGGCTTTCTCAAAATGGAAAGAAAGAAAAAGTTCAAAAATCTTTCTCAAAAGAGAAAAGTTATTGAGAAAAACCAAAAAAAAAAAAATTTCTTTCGCATCTTTGATGTTTGTTCATGTGGAAAACAATTATTATGCATGTTACTCATCTTTTTCTTCTATTCAATCTATTTCATTTAGCCTTTCGTACATTACAACCCTGAAAGTCCTTTTGATTTTCGAAATTATAGTTCTTGTGGTGGAGAGTTTGAATTATTACAAGCTTATGGTAGAGAATGGACTAAGCAAATTTTAGGGTGAAATAATCCTAAGACAAGTGAGTTGAGAGTTTTATTAAATATTTATAACATTTTGATTTTCCCATGTCCAATGGCTAATGTTGACGTTTTCAATAATTTTCATATAAGAAAGGCTAATAGAAATAATTGTATACCTATGTGATTTGACTTTTTCTTATTTTAATTATCATATTTTAAATTTTATTTTTATAATATCATATAACTCTTTTTATTATGTTTTGTTAGTTTTTTCACTCATTATTTTAAAATAACATTATATTGAAATTTAATAATTTTGGTAATACATTATTTTGAGTAAAAATAGATAAAAATCTATACTATAGTTAATCTTTGTTTAACTATATTAATAAAACTAAAGTGTTCCTAATATCACCTTCCCAGGCAACGACACTAAAAACTTGATTAACCTTGAAGTGTGTTAGTCAATATTTAGTACCACAAGTACACAATGTAGTTGTAGCTAGTACTAGCAAATACAGGTCGATCCTATGAGGATGGTAAGTACTAGTAATTACTGTTGTTCTATTATTTAGCCTACATATTGATTATGGTGTTCAACTTAAGAAACTAAAATTAAGCAAATAAAGTAAACAATTAGAATGAATTAAAGTAAAGGATTGGCGACACCCTTGAGGGAAATCTCTTTTGCTCGATCTCTTGGAGTAAATACTTATAGTGTTTATTTTCTTAACGCTCTTTCAATCTGCTTTGGTTGAATTATGAGAAAGTGGTTTAACTGATTTTCTGCTCTCATTTTTAAGCATGGATGGTATTTTCTTTTGCACTTGTGTCTCTTTGACTTTTATAAGCTTTGTCTAAGAGTACAAAGGTCTAAGTGTGGGGGAATTTGATTGAACCTAAGTTTTCTATATTATTTGGTGACAATTTCATGGTTTTTGTTATACTTTTTGGTTCTTATTATTGGATATTGTGCTTAATTTAGCTTATGAGTGCTTATTTTGAATTAATATGGTTTGAAGGTAAAATTGTCACAAGTAATTGGACAACTCCCACCCCTATTTTGTGACAGGGCTAATTGCACTCAATTGATTTTTTAGGACAATTGATACTGCAAATTATTATTTTTCATTGCAGGACATTCAAGAAATATAGCCAAGAGTGAAAACCAAGAAATTCAAGAACATAAGTCAACAACGCAACAGGCAAAGTTCGCCGTAGTAAGGATAATGTTTCACCGCAACAAAAACTAGAAAAGTTTTGAAGGAACCTTTCGGGAAATGTTCGCCATGGTAAAGATCTGACGTCGCCGCGACGAAACCACAAAAACTCCAACAAAAACCTTTCAGGAGAAGTCATGGCGATCCTTCAAAGACCCGAACCATTTTTGGAAGTTCTACCTATCGTGTGAACTCGACCCGGCAACCCGTTTTGAAAAGAAACCTATTTTGGAATAAGTTGGAGAGAGCCAACATATATATTGATTCATATATCATCATCTGGCGAACTATGGACGACTCCATCATTCTCTCATCTCTCTCTCATTTTTCCCGTATTTTTGTCGTCGACTTCCACCATGGGCCGCTTGGATTCTTTCCTAGTTGTGAGGCTTCTGGTTGCAATGCGTGGCTAGGCGTTTTCCTTCCTCTTGAAGATGTAGCAATGGCTAGAGTTTAATGAGCTTAAAAGGGGAGTAGCTTAATCCATGGTTTAGCTATGATTTATGAATTCCTAGGTTTAGGATTTGTAATTTGTAGTTGAACATACTTGATATAGTTTAATCAAGTGTTGGATATTCAATGTGTATTTTGGATTTGTTTATGTAAAACTTTGAGCTTAAATATATGAAGTCTCATATATGTCTATTTGTGATCTTGTTGATTCTCTTTTATCTTGCATAGTTGTGTTTAATATTGAGTTGATTCTAGATTCCAAAATGACTTGTTGCATAGACTTATCCATTACACACACTAAGAGCATTTAACAAGGTTTTAAGAAATAGAGTCCCATTGATTAAGATCTTGGACTTAAAGAGTTCTTTAAGGTTTATGTTGGGTCCTGTTTTCGAAACCCAACTATCGAACCGAAGTCAAAAGTGTAAGTGGGTTTCCTTATAGGGTGATCTCAACGAACCCTACCCGTATTGTACAAGCCTTGGCGTAATTTCCATACTTCTCACTATAGATGTCAGATTGACTTGTTTATGGGATGGTTTGAATGGAAGCTTCTAAATCTACCACTTTTATGAAGATCTCGAAGTGAAATTCGGCCTCTAAAAGGATAAAGAATGGAACAGAAGGTATAAGACGAACAGTGCATAGAACTAAGACGAAGCAGTTTAAGACGAAGGAAACTAAGACGAAGTAATTTGAGATGAAGCAGACTAAGACAGAGCATCTTAAGTACGAAACTAAGACAGAAGAAAAACTAAGACGAAGCGATCTGAGATGAAGCAGACTAAGACGGAGTGTCTTAGGTACGAAACTAAGATGGAATAAAACTAAGAAGAAGCAGAATCTAAGACAAAACAAAACAAAGACGAAACGTCTTAGGTACAAAACTAAGACGAAGAAAAAGTCAAACTAAGACGAAGAGGAAAGTCAAACTAAGACGCAAAACTAAGATGAAGCGGACTAAGACGATACAGAACTAAGACAAAACAAGGGTCAAACTAAGACGAAACGGAGGTCAAACTGAGATGAAACAAAAGTTAAAGCGATACAAACTAAGACGATACAAAACTGAGACGAAGCGTCTTAGGTATAAAACTAAGCCGATAGAAACTATGAAGAATATGTTTCAACTGGATCTTTGATCGCGGCTCATTGTTCGATCTAGGATCGATCCTTGGAAACCAGTCAAAAATAATTAATTCCAAGATTGCAGTAAAAGCTGAACCTCGGGTCGTCTCACTTTTTGGAACCAACGAAAAATGGTTTAAAGCTAGCCTAAAGTCGAAAACGTGCAATTTAAGCAGATGAAAAGGGGGGTTTTGGTTTGATGATCAAAATTGACGAAAATAACTAAAATTAAAGAAAAATGTATAAAAGAATATTT
>JANZXV010352752.1:0-11470 GCA_027576455.1 Erythroxylum roigii
AATCGGACCAGAAAGTTGAAAATCAAACAAAAAATTAGACAGTTCAAAGTTTTTATAATTGAACCAGTCGAATCGGTTATGTTTTTCAATCAATAATAATAATTAAACAATATTATAAAAAATTAATTAATAGTTTTAAAAAAAAGAGAACTGAAAAGTGAAAAATCAAACAACAAAAGAAACAAAGTGTTTACATGTATATACATTTGAGAAAGAGTAGAAAGAAAAACTTTTCAGAGTATTTTTATTTTATAAAAATTTTTAACAATAACAATCATCTGAAAGGGGTACTTACTTTCGTCGAGCTCCACGCTGAGAAGCTCCAAATGGAGGGTTTTACCAAGCAAGTCTTTGATATCATCCAAGCCTCTCTCAATCCCTAAGCTTGTAATCATCCCACCAATGGTTTGTTTCGCAGTAACAACAGCTTTAACTTTAATGCACTTCTTTGGAACACTTGCAACAGCTTTAATGGTGCTAGGTTTAGAGCTAAGTTGGGCATGCTTGTTCCCTTTACTAGAGGACGAGGTTCTTGAGTTCGTGATGAAGAGAAAAGCTTGTTCTCCTCCACGGAGGAATGGTTTTGGAAACAGCAAGTGGTGTGTTCTTGTAGAGTGTGATTGGCCATGAACTTGTACCTTCAACATGATGTATTATTGTTATGTCTTTGGGTTATGCTTTGAAATGAGATATGTTGAAGGTTTGTGGTTATGGTGATGAGTGTTGTTCTTATATATGTATATATATAGCTGTAGTTGTACTAGGTAGAGGCCAAGCTAACTCACTTGCAGAACGTGAAAATCTTCTTAGGCTGTTCACATTATCTTTTGGCGTGAAAAACGCGTTTTGTGTTAATCATGAAATTACAATAGTTGTTGAATTTGGCACCATTGATGAATCATTTAATTGACATGATTGATGAATTAATAACAGTAAATTATATTAAACAGCATAATTTGTTGTATTAATCACAATAATTAAAGAACAATGCAAAAAAAATAAACGAACACACAGATTTACGTGAATTATTAATGTATGACTATGTCCACGGGCGACTAAAATTTTTGTTCATTGTGAATTGTTTTTCGATATAACAATATACTAGGAGAATATAATATAAAAGGCATAACGATATTTCGCCACCTTATAATATAATTATTATTGATTTTTATTTTTCCTATGACCATAAACAAACCAAAATATACTTGGTAAATAGATAGAAGAAAATAATAGAGCTAAAAAGAAAAATTAATCATGGGAACCTTTTTTTATTTCCAGATTTGACAACTATTTGCTTCATATTAATATCTGAATATTTAAAAACTTGAAATTTAATTTATTGAGATCGAAACCAAGTTGTGGATATTGTTGTTTTCCTATGTGCATGTTATTTATTTGGTACACATGGTTTACAAGTTATTATGCGCATCCAGATATTTACTCAATATGCACCAGAACACTGTTCATATGTTTAAATCAAAACCTTTGCAGTACGTCCAAATTAGGTAGAGTGACGAATCTAAAAAATTACACAAACTTCCAATCAGTCACAATTATATCGTAGCTCCCCCTTTCCTGCGAAATTAATAATGGCGAATTCGTACCATCGACAAGGAATCCTCACAAGAATCCATTGGCCCACCATTAACGGGGACAAAACTTCAAGTTAGGTGCATCACATTCACAATAAATATGGACCATGTTTTTAGTGAATGTCATGTGCTCATCACTCAAGCGAAATTTGTGATGGAGCCTTATTAATATCTGTCTGTACGGAATTGAAAAGTCACGGTTTTCCACGATGATTTTTTGTGGCTATTATTGTCGAGGCAACATTAACTTGAAATGCTGGAGATCAGATAAATTTTTATGTAAAACACAACATGCACCTCAAAAACACAAGATTATTTATGTATAAACAAGATACATGTATGTTATTCATGTATTTAGCAACGGAAGCATAACCGAGAAATATATCTTCAGCCATTGCTCCAACGATATCCAGCAACGTCTCGTATTTTTTAATTTTCTAACCTCTATTTCCACGATGCAATGACGATGTCCAGCAAAGTCTCGTATTTTTTAATTTTCTAACCTCTATTTCCATGATGCAATGATGTTGAAATTCTTTTTCGTGTGTAAGAAGATAGGGACTCAAAATTATTTTTAAATTGCTTCGTCACCTCTGCTCATCGTAGAGGATGAAACATGATGAAGTAAGGACGTTAAGGTTTACCAGGATGATATTTTGTGCAATTATTGTCGAGGCTACATTAACTTGAAATGCTGGAGATCAGACAAATTTTAACCTTTATATTTCGAAAACTATTGTTTACTTCTATATAATATTATTAATTGCAATATTTTAATATTATTTTAATCAGAAGTTGCCTTCCAAATTTAATGTTTATATAAAATTAATTACTCCATATTTATGTCATCTATGAGCGTAGCATTGTCAAAACATCAACTTCATTAAGTCGTCTCTTCATTATCACTGAAAGCAATTTTTTGTTTGGACATATACATGGGAATCGAGATTCTTGTAATCAAGGTCATCGTATGCCTATCCCTTTAACATGGTCTGGAACCATTTGGCTGACTGTTTAGGGATTCTCTTGAATCCACCGTTAAAATCTACGTAGTTAATGCCAAACCTCACTGTAAAACCTGAAGCCCATTCAAAGACATCCAACAATGTCCATGCAAAGTATGCCTTCACATTCACACCTTCCCTGTAATAAAACACCACAACCTTTAGGTTTAAACTTCGGGAATCGGGAGGAAAAAATTCCGGCATAAAGTTTATATATAATCAGGAACATCATATCTTAATAACTTAAAATTTCAAAGAAATGGATTATAAGTTCTATTTTCTAGAGATAATGTAATTTGGATCCAGAATCATTAATCTTTGTTCATCCAATTTAGTCATCTTTAACTCCAACATTATTGAAAGATTTTGAAAGAATTTTATACAAAAAAAATAGATTAGGTAAAAATGAATTTGTACATAATCTGAAACATCATATTTCAACTTAAAATTTTACACGAATATATTATGATAATTTATTTTTACATACAATTCATTTTAATCTTTTTTTTTTGATGTAGGATAATTCTATTTGTGAAATTGTGACATAAAAGTACTCACTTGATAGCTTCTTGGACGGATGTGAGATGACTGAAATGGTAATCGATCCTCCACTCATCAGCTAGCTGCTGCTCGAGTGGTAAGGTGGTGTTATTGATTTCATCAACACCTGAACAAGATTTAACATTATTGTTCTTATTCATTAACAAACAGTTCATTCATGGATTGATCAATCTGTGAACTAAAATCAAATACCATTTTCTGTTATGTAAATGGTTGAAGGGTTGTAATATTTCTTGGCATATAACAGCAAATTCTTGAGCCCAGTTGGATAATAGTGTAGCCAAAACGAACCTGCCTGGAAAGTTTTAGTTGAAACAGACAAAGAGTAAGTTCTCCAAATTCTGAAACATAATGATCTGTTAATGTGACAAAAAGAATTGGTACTCACCTGTCTACTGATTGGTTCACCATTACGATCAACTATACATATACATGGAATGTAAAAATTAGCTCGAAACTTACTGATAAAAAGAGATCAAACAACAATGGAGTTATTAAAAAAAAAAAAAGAGATGGTGAAGCTGTTCTTAACAGGAAATTCTAACGCGACTATCTGTTAAGTAGGATGATTTTGAGTAATTTGTTGGATTGTCCTCGGCAAACATAGCAGTATAATAGTTCATTCCAAGAAAATCAAATGAACCTTTGACCATATTGGATTGCTCTTCTGTGAACTTGGGCAATCGTTCTCCAACAAGAGACTTCATTGTGCCTGGGTAGTCACCAAAGGTCAATGGTTCCAAAAACCTGCAGATGTTTCATGTTTATAGCTTTCACATATAGTATGTAGTAATTGTTTCAAAAAAAAAAAAAAAGTATGTAGTAATTGAAATAATCAAACATTGAAAGATATAAGATAAAATACAACAAGCTCACCTGTAGGTTAACTAACTTAAAATATTTTATTAATCTTAAAATAATCAAAAAATTATTTAATTTTAGAAAAAATTTCTTAAACTTGTACAAAAATAAAAAGAAGATAAAACACATGTAATATAAATAAGATATATGGAGCAATTAAATGCTGTTGAGATAGTGATTCAATTCAATTCTTAATCTCGATTCAAATTAATATAATAAATTATTAATTTGAGTTAGGTTTAATTAATTTGGGTCAAATTTAACTATCTTAAATCATCATGTCAGCAATATTTTATTGGTTTATATATATTGTTCACATCATGTGTATTTCACTAATATTTCTTGATAAAAGGTTAAGAGAAATGAACTTTTTAACTTTAACTTTTAAATTAGACTAAGATTTTTTAACTTTAACTTTTAAGAGAAATTTAATTAGATCGAGTTGGATTAAATAGTTGAGTTTGATCGCTATTTCGACTATATTTACTTGGTCTATATATTTTGTTTATGCTATGTGTATTTTACTACTTTTTTAATCAAAATTTAAGAAAAGAATTTTTCTAAACAATTAAAACCGATAATTTTGAAGATAAATAGTTCTTTTAAAATTAGTTTAACTACTAGGAACCTCCTTATCTTTGAGTAATATAGAAAACTCACCATCCTAAAGTAAAATTCACCATTCTCTCTGCAGCTATTTTGTCAGCTTCAGAATCAGTTTTTGCTGGTACAGACCAATCTGATACTAGAGTGAGTGTGAGTTTTCTGCAATAAATTCAAATTTGATATATTTTTCAAACCCTAAACTGATTCCAAGATCATAAAAATGATTTAATTTCTTAGAACAATAAAAGATATATAAAAATGTGTTGAACCTGATATTGTTCTCTGTACAATTTGACAGCAGCTGCATGAGCAAGAAGGACGTTGTGACCTACAATGTACGGCTCAGTTCCTGAATCACCTTCTGTACAGTTGGCAGTTCTTGGTGGTAATGGTGTACTGTGTACATCTACCAGGTGCTTGAACACCAGTGGCATAGCCTTGTAAAGTAAAAGTGGTTGGTTCATGTTAAGTGACCGTTTCACCACAATAGCTTAAGCTATTGTATAAGGCCAACTTAATTGGTTTTATATATTATCTAACAGTTCATTTATTGTTAACCAGTTCTTGACTCTATCACCAAATTCTTTGAAGCATATATCAGAATAATTACGAAAATCTTCCCTGTATAATGAACATTCCAATCAGCATATGTTTATTTTTTAAATGAGTGAAACAAAATTTGACTTAGGAAACTAGATCGAACTTCAAGCTTTTCGTTCCTGCTCGAACTTGTTCAAGCTCCAAATCACCTGTAAGTGAAAAAAAAAAGATTCTAAACCTAGTCCGACCTTTTGTCATTCTTAAATGTATATAAACATTCGTCACCTTATAATTCTATCAAATTCAAGTTTATATCGTCAAACTATTGATGGAACAAAAAATTATGGATGCTGCGAGTGTAATTTTAAATGATCCGAGTTGCAATACATTACGATAACGGGCCAACCACAAACACAATATTACGATCACAATTGTAATTGTAATCCATGATTGATTGATGATGGTTTTAGAACTTTTCTTACACTATATCAAAACAGAAAGTGTGACTTGTGAACTTAAACTAGCTCAAGTTTGGGAGATAGTACAAGGTAACTTACACAATCCTAGCATTCAAGAAACCTCCATATTCATCCTCCAAGGCTTGTGGAAGATCCCAATGAAAGAGAGTGACAAAAGGTTTTATCCCTGCCAGATATTAGTAGATAGAAAAAAATCAAAATTGGATAAGTTTTTTTTTTTTTCCATACATATCATTTATTAGATTGAAGCGTAGGTACCATTGGCTAGGAGCTCATTTATGAGGTTGTTATAAAATTGGATTCCTTCTTTGTTGACTCCTCCACTTGGCTTTCCTTCTGAATAATTAAAAATTCATTTTAAGTAAAAGAAAGAAAATGAGACATAATAGGTAATAAATTTGTGATAATGAATTATTAATTGTTTTGTAGAAATTATAAAACCAATAATTTGATTTCGATGTTTCGTTTATAGCCTCGAAAAAATTCACCAAACTAATTGATATTTTTGGTAATTATTATTATTAAGGTTGAGAAATTAATTACGATCATTATCTCTAAAATATTTATACAAACTTGGAAGTATTCTTGCCCATGAAATTGAAAATCTGAATGCATCTAATCCCATATTTTTCATCAGAGCAACATCTTCCTATAACAAAGTAAACAAAAGAATGTGAAATTAATTATCTAATGTTAATGCAAAAGGTATGTATCATGAAAAAGTATAATTATGTTAAGAGTATGAACTCTTCATAAATGATAGAGTTATGCTTTTTAATAATTAAAAATAGTACAATTTTCTAAATAAAAATATTTATTGGTTAAAATTGTGTTGAAATAAAATAAATCAAGTATAATCCATCTGTTTAATAATTGAAAATTCCAAAAAAAGGGACCATTATGCTTAATTTAGAGAACCAAATTATTATTTTATACTATACCTTGTAGCGATGATAAAAATCAGGAGCCACATCTGCATTGCTATGATCCTTTATTCTCTCCGTAATTTCAACATTTACAATTGAAAATAATTAAAAAATAAAATTATAATTTGGAAAAAACAACATAATAATTTTATGCACAGATAAAGGAAAATAATATTCTATCGGAAACAGGTTAACGCAGTGCAGAAACGTAGAAAACACTGATATAACCCAAGATCTACAAATAACTCAAAAGGTAGACGAAAACCTTAAGAGAAATAGAGTATTTTGATTGAAAATAGGCAAAAGGTACGTCCGCAATACAATAAAGAAGTATTTATATAAGTTATAATGACCTAGAACCTAATAACAAGGATAAAAATATCTTTGTAGTCCTAATAAAAAAAACACAATAAATAAATAGATTTTCTAATGTAAAGCTCCACATCAATCCCCTCCATTTGTAAAGAACTCGACTTCGAGTTATGCTCTAAATAACTTAACTTGCACTCTGGTAAGTAGGGGTAAATGTCCGCAACATTAAAAGTTAGGTTGATATTACCCATCCACGAAAGTAACTGAATAACATATGCATTGTCATTAATTTTCTTCACAATCTTGATGAACAATACTTCTTGACCTTTAACTTGTGGTGATGTTCAGTAGTCCGTTTCTTGTTCATAAACACCATTACTTCATCTCCCTCCTCAAACACTTGATTCTTTCTATGTGGGTCTATATTAGCCTTATACTTTGTATTAGCTTTTTCAAGTCATTTCTTGAGTTTGTTTAGCAAACTTGGATGTACTCGCATGGATATCAACATTTTTAGATAACTGAATAAGGTCTAGTGTATGATTTGGTACCTTATTGTAAACCACGAAAAATGGAGAACGACCGATAGAGTTATGGATATCATTATCGTAGGTAAACTCAGCTTATGCGATAAGAAAATCCCAATTCTTCGGCTTATCACGACAAATACATCACAATAAATCACCCAGAGTCTTATTCATCACTTCAGTCTGTCCATCGGTCCGTGAGTGAGCTATGCTACTATACTTTAAGGATGAATCAAACATACCCCACAAAGTTCTCCAGAAATTACTTAGAAACTTAGTGTCTCTATCAGAGGTAATTGATTTTGGAACCCTATGGAGCCTCACTACCTCTCAGAAGAACAGTTTAGCAATGGTTGTTACATCTGTTGTCTTCTTAAATGGTAAAAAGTGCGCCATCTTAGAGAATATGTCGACCACCACGAAAATTGAATCCATGCCTCTTTGTGTTCTTGATAAACCCAGTACAAAGTCCATGGAAAGGTCTTCCCAAATATTGTTAAGCACATGTAATGGCATGTATAAACTTGCATTTGATGCATGACCTTTATCAGTTTGGTAAATATGGCCTCTAGAAATAATAGAAACAACGTCTCTGCTCAATTTAGGCCAAAAATACCTTTTACATACCTCCTCAAGTGTCTTCTTATCTCTACCCTAGTGTCCAGCTAACCTCCTCTGTGTAAGTCTCTAATTACCTTCTCCCTCATTGATGTCCACGGGAGGCATAGTTGGTTACCTCTCATAAGGAACCCATCATGAATGTGGTAGTCCTTATACAACTTCTCTCATTGACAAGTTTGTCATATTCCTTTGAAGTCTTGTCAACATATAAGTCTTTCAAGTATTCGAAACCTTCAATCTCAACTGTTAGCGTTCTGATAATGGCTACTCGTCGACTCAACGCATCTGCCACTACATTGTTTCTCTCAACTTTATGGACAAGTTTATAGGGGAACTTGTCAATGTAAGCTGACCATCTAGCATGCATCTTGGTCCTCAACTGCTTCTGACTTCCTAAATACTTCAATGCTTGGTGATTGGTATAAAGAATAAACTCCTTTCTAATTAAGTAGTGCTCCTATGTCTTCAAAGCCCTCGTAATGGCGTAGAACTTCTTATTATAGGTAGCTCATTTTTTCCTTACTTCGCTTAGTTTCTTATTGAAGTATGCCACAGGCCTTTTCTCTTGGGATAATAATGCCTCGATACCTATCCCACTCGCATCACACTCCACTTCAAATAACTTTTCAAATTCTGGTAAGGCTTGGACCGGTGTTGTACACAGTTTCTCCTTGATAAGGGTGAAGCTTTGTTCTTGCTCTTCTTCCCATCTAAACTTCCATTTCTTCAAACAGTACGTAATAGGAGCCACAATGCTGTTGAAATTCTTAATAAACCTCCTATAGAACGTCACCAAACTATGAAAATTCCTCACATCTCCAACGGTTCTCAACGTAGGCCAGTTTCTTATGGCCTTTACCTTATCTTCATCCACTCGGATGCCATCTTTTCCTACAACATATCCGACGAGTAGCAAATTCTCCAATATAAATAGGCAGTTCTTCAAGTTGACATATAATTGATTGTCTCTTAAGGCCTCAAATACATGCCTTAAATGTCCCATGCTCTTCAATAGATCTACTATAGATAAGAATATCATCAAAATAAACAACCAGAAACTTACTGATGAAAGGTCGCAACACCTGGTTCATAAGATGCATAAAAGTGCTAGGTGTGTTGGATAATCCGAAAGGCATGACATCCACTCATATAAGTCATCCCTTGTCGTGAAAGTTGTCTTATACTCATCTCTAGGCTTTATTCTTATTTGATGGTATCTACTCCAAAGATTAATTTTAGAGAAAATAATGGCTCCACTCAGCTGATCCAACATATCATTAAGTCTAGGAAGGAGAAATTTATAGCCAATAGTGATTTTGTTGATCGCTCTACTGTTAACGCACATCCTCCAACTCTCACCCTTCTTTAGCATAAGTAATGCTGGTACTGCACATGGATTCATACTCTCTCGAATATGACCTTTACTTATCAACTTCTCTATTTTCTCCTGTAGAATCTCATTCTCTTTTGGGTTCATCCTGTAATGAGGCAGATTAGGCAAGTTGGGTCTTGGAACTAAGTTAATATGGTGTTGGATATCATACATAGGCGGTAATCCCTCTAGTAGGTCCTCTAGAGTGACATCTGCAAACTCCTCCAACATAGATTGCACTTCTTGAGGAACCACAGGTTCGGGCTTGCTTTCTACTAGCTCTTCCCCTTTAACCATTAACAGATGCACCTCTTTTGTTTCCTTCATCTCACCAATAAATTTGCCTCGATTATTCTTTACCTGTAACAAAGGTTTATGGATCTTTCCTTGAGACTTCACGCTACTGATAAGTATTAAAGTATACTTTACGCCATCTTTTACAAAAGAGTATGTATTTTTCCTTCCCGAATGCATCGCATCTACATTAAATTGCCATGGTCTTCCCAATAGGATCTAGCATGCATCCATCTCTACCACGTCACAGTAGTGCTCATCCTGATACTTTCTAATAGAGAAAGTCACTTTATACCTTTCTTTTAATAGTAAAACAGATTTATGGCATTGATTTCGTAAATTCCTTTAGATTGTAAATATATTTTCTGTACGTTAGCTGCCTAATTCCTAGGAGTAGATAGTGGAGATTCTTTCTGTTTTGAATTTCAAATGTAAACTATTGTAATCTGTTTCGAGTTTAAATACTCACAATCAATAGAAGATCAATACAGCTTTTACAATCTGTTATGGTATCAAAGCCTAAAACTCTAAAGAATTTTTTTTCCCAAACACCCGTCCCCTCCCTAATCAATGGCTCGCACCACTGCCGTCCTTAATGCCGACAATGCAACCATCACCACCATTGTTCAATTTAATCCAGCCACGCAGCTTCCAATCAAACTCACCGGCTCTCAAAACTTCGCAACATGGAAAGCTCAAATCTCCATGTTGATGAATGGCCATGACCTATTCGACCATCTTGATGGTTCCTCCTAAGCCCCGACCAAAACCATCACCGAAAACCATAACACCATACCCAACCCTGCTTATTAAACATGGTTTCGACAGGATCAATTGATCCAAAATGCTCTCATGGCTTCCGTTGATCCCACCCTTGCTTCCTCGGTTGCCAACGCCACCACTGCTCACTCGGCTTGGAACACTTTGCACACTGCTTTTGCCAATAAATCTCAGACGCGAATCTTCAGTCTTTGCGATCAGTTAGCTCGCCTTCACAAAGAATCACAATCTGTGGTCATGTATCTTCGCGACATCCGCTCAGTTGCGGACGAACTGGCCACTGCTGGTGCACCGATATCAAATGATGAATTGATTGTTAAGATTCTCAGTGGTCTTGGCACTGAGTTTCGCGAAATCTCTGCTGCTATTCGATCTCGGGACTCCGCTGTCACCTATGAAGAGTTATATGAGAAGCTTGTGGATCACGAGCTCTTTCTGAAACATGAGGAATCACGCAAACTCCCTGCACAACACATTACTGCTGCGGTTGCTCAACATCAAACCTCGCAAACCAATCGCAATGGCTATTCCAACAATCAATATCGGCGCTATGGTAACAATCAAGCACCCAACAATCAGCAGTGGCGCAATCAACAAGGGCGGCCGAGAAGGAATAACATGCAGCAAACTCTAATTAATGACTCGGGCCTTCGCTGTCAGCTGTGTGAGAGGCCTGGGCACTCGGCTCGTCTGTGCCGCAGTCAATCGCATGATCACATGCAAGCTTGGGCTCATTATGCCGGATACGCGCCCCAACACAAAGATCCTTGGATAATTGACACTGGAGCAACCCATCATATTGTCTCGGATGCTCAACAATTTACAACCTTGCAGGATTACAATGGCTCGGAAGGCATCGTTATGGGAAATGGTGACACAATCCCGATTTCCCACACTGGTAACATTGATTTGAAAGCATCTTGTTAGGATTTATTATTTTAATATATCCTACTTATTTTAAATTTTGGCATTTTTATTGTTTTGGAAATTTTTAA
>JANZXV010352800.1:0-11464 GCA_027576455.1 Erythroxylum roigii
CATTTGGGGATTAAGACAATAAGAGTAGTAGCCAAAGATGGTGGAAGGGTACCTTGTTGAAGCCAATCACGACAAGCCTGACAAATGTCACCACCGAGAGTGCTCCAGAATTTTTGAAAGAAAGCGGGGTTTAAGCCATCTGGGCCCGGGGCTTTATTTGGGTCCATTTGAAAGAGGGTAGTGCGGAATTCCTCATTCGAAAATGGAGCAGTAAGTGAATTTTTAGCCGATTCATCGACCAAAGGTCGAACAAGCCGAAGCACAGCTCCATTTGAAGACTCGGTGGCTTGAAAAAGATTAGAGAAATAATTGTGGATCAACCCACAAATAGCATTTTCATCCGTTGTAACGTACCCATTTTCATCAGTAAGTCTGGTGATTCGATTCCTCCTCCTGCGGGCTTAGATACTGTTATGGAAATATTTAGTGTTTTTGTCACCATGTCAAAACCAAAATGCTTTAGCTTGTTGCTTTAATCTCACAACCTCCGCCTCTAGGAGGGCATTCCATTGACCTTTTAGACGTCGAATCTCGGCTGGGTCGAGGTTATGTTGGTCCACTCCTAGCCTTCTTTTAATTGTTTCTTTTTGAGTCCACCTTAACCGATTCCTCTGCTTACCCCATAACTGTATGTGATCCACAACTAAAGACGTGCAATCAGGGAGAGATAAAGTAGCCCCTTCGGACCAAGCCCTATCAACCGTGTCTCGAAGATCAGGCTCAAAAAGCCAGGAGTTGTCAAATCAAAATCGCCGCTTAACCCCGTTCAAACTTGCGCTAATAGTGTCAATCAATAAGGGAGAGTGATCTGAAACTGGAGCAACAAGGACAGAACAAATAGCATCTCGAAACAAAGAGCTCCACTCGGCATTTGAGCATGCTCTATCAAGCTTCTCTTTTACACAAAATGTAGAACCTTCCCTATAGGTGTATGTGAAGGTTGAGCCAACCTGCACAATATCTGAAAGATAAGCATCACTTAATGCTTCGCGGAAACCCGAGAGTAAATGAGGAGGTCGAGGGGGACCACCTAATTTTTCGTACAAGGCAACAATGTCGTTAAAATCACCACAACATAACCAAGGAAGATGACTCCTAGCTACCAAAGCCCGCAAAAGGTTCCAAGAAGCCCATCTCACAATCAATAAAGTTGGAAGAATAACTATAAACATGAAGCTAAATATCCGACGACCATAAAATAGAGAGACCCCCACCAATCCCAATACTGTCTATAGAGAAGCAATGTGCAAATCGGAGCTGACTGCGTAACGCTTCCATGCGTACTTCATGAACTTTAGTTTCCATAAAAAACAAAATTACTGGGCGATAGCTTCGAACAAGCTCTTGAAGATCCTGAACCGCAGAGGGATTCCCTGCCCCTCTGCAGTTCCAATTGAGGATTCTCATGATGGTCGGTCGATCTGTTGAACGGGTTCGACCGTTGGTCTAGAAGTGGTCTCTATGACCGAATCCGTGGAGTTCGAACCGTAACAGAGATGGATTTGACCTGAGCTCGTTTTACTTATGGTCGATAGGATCCTCTTCACTAAGCCCATTTGAAAGTAACTGAACCGCACCCGTCTGATCCATATCCATACTGCTCGGTGTTAATACCATCCGATCCCCATGCTTGTGTGCCCCTAAGAAGGATTGGAGAAAATGTTGGGATGGCAACGGAGTGTCCAAACTTGTGCCAACAGTGGAGGGACCGGATCGCAAGCTTGTACCATCTAAGTCGTATCGCAGCCAAGAGCTGGAGGGGCGATGATTGTGGCGAGGGACAGCCCGAAGATTTTCACTCCAGAGAGGTTTCAAGTCCTCCTTCTTGTGATGGAGCAGAAGATCACAAAAGGAATCAGTGTGTCCGAGCTTACCACAAAAATAACAATAAACCTGAATCCGTTGATATCGAAACGTGACGTAGAAAGGGTTTTCGTCAAAAGCAATTAATTTCTTCTTCCTCTTTAAGGGTTGTCTAATTTCCATCCTTACCCAAATTTTCATAAAAGAATCCGGCCCGTCAATATTTGAATGATTAGTATCATACTCTAGGAAAGAACCAATAAAATTTCCCAACGAGGACGCCACTGTAGCAGTCATAAAGCCTGACTTCAAGTCACATACCTCAACCCAAACATCCACATAGAGCAGCGGAATAAAAAGGGGATCTTCCCCAGGTTTTATCGGGCTGAAAATGAGGAAGTGTTTATTAAACAACCATGGAGCCCCTGTGATTACACGTTCCAGACCAACAAAATGGAAGAATCGAAATAGGTACCGTTTGGCTCCCAAATCAGAAATGGCAATTTCCCCCAGAGGATGCCAGAGATCCGTAAACACTTCCCGCATAGAGAGAAAATTAATTCTGTTGTAAGTCAGAAACATACCAACCAGACAAAGCTCATAGGACACTGGCGGTGACGGAGCAGAGTGTGGGATTACTAGTTCCTAGTCCTCCTCAGCAGAAAGTGATAGATGGGTAAAGTTGGCCTCCATAGTCGAAATAGCAAGAAAACAACTGGCCGGTGCGGTATAAGCCAAGTTTAATCAGTAATATCACCACTGGGACTGCCTGCGTAAAGACTCTGTTCGGGCCATATAGCAGAGAAGACAACACCCAAGACACAGACACTACTCCAAAATAGAAGACACTCTCCTATAACCTGAAACAATATCCCCCATGGTTGCTATCGTAGCAGATCTTAAGCAGATATGAGCAGTGAGGAATCCCCTGTGAGACAAAAAAAAACCAGCAGCAGAAACGTGCCTCGTGAAGACACTGCCCAAAGCAGAGAAATAGGAGACAGTACCGAAATAATCAGGTGAAAAGATGAGAAGCAGGGACCCCAATCGCGACAACAAAACCAGTTGGGAGACTCGGTGGTTGAAGGAAAAAATGGGAGTGTGCAGAAAGTTCAAACCCTAAATCGTCCCTTGCGATCTGTGATTCCAAAAACTATTGGCGACAGACAGATGAGGAGATAATACTGAACAGCCGATGGAGAGTTCATAAGACTTATAATTGAGAAGAGAGACTACTAATATAATATTTTTATTCTTAAAAATTAAAAGAGGTTATCTGCTACTTAATTCTTTCAAATAATTCCTATTATTGATCTCTTTAAGACTTCATCTAATAATGTTGCTTTCTAAGTTTGTGTTAGGCTTTATTTTATTTTTATATAAAATTATTAATTTAATTTTGACATTTTTATTTATTTATAAATAAATGGAGAGAAGTTCAAGTACTAATGATTCAAATGCTTTAGGTTTAGGAAAATTTGATGATTCAGCTCGAGATCATGCCAGATAGGTTCTTATAATGAAGAATTATATCATTTATTTGTATTGCAACAAACGTTTGAAAGGTGGGAAAATCACTAGATTATAAAAGCATTTGGCTGAGATCAAAGATGATGTGGAATCTTGTAAGAAAGTGAGTCATAATATAAAATGACAAATGAAAACTTTTTTTTGAAGAGTATCAGCATGAGAAAGATAAAAAGAAAAGACTGAGCTACGAAATTAGTAGTAAAAGTTCTTTTTTCTGGTGGTTAGAATGATAGTAAGGATGATGAAGGTGATTTTTTAACTTAAAAAGAAGGGAATATTGCACTTGATATGAGAAAAAAAAAAGAAGAAGACATATATTTAACCTTTTTACACCAAGAACAACTCCTGAAGCTCAGTGCCTTACAATCTAAAGAAGTAGCTCCTAATGTGAACATAAAAATGGCAAGATGGTGGTATAATTAATGTATATCGTTTAATATTTCCCATTCTTATTGTTATCATCCTATGGTGGATGTTATCGCTATATAAAACTCCTTCAATTGATAATTATAGAGATAAACTTTTAAGTAGCTCTATTTATGAAATAACTAGTTATTTGAGTGAAAGAATAATGACTTGGACAACTTATGAATATTCAATCATATGTGATGGTTAGAAAAATAAAAAAGGATCATATTATTAGTTTTTTGGTTTATTCTGCCAAGGGACAATGTTTATGAAGTCTATTGATGCATCTAGTCTTGTTAGAAATGTTGATACTCTGATTTAGATATTTGATGAAGTTGTCAATAAAGTTAGGCTAGAAAATATTGTTCAGTTCATTACTAACAGTGATTATGCTTATAAAGCAACTGAAAAAAGATTACAAAATAGGTACAGGTATATACTAGATACTTTCTTATCATTGATAAAATTGTCCAGAAAGTAAAGAAAAATGACCAAGTTCATCTATATTCGTACATGGGTCCTAAATTTGAATAGAAAGTATTTCACTACTATTATGAATTTGTGTCATCCTGCTATTACAAGATTGTGACTAATTTCTTATCACTTTAGTATTCTATTATAATGAAGGACTTGAGGCAAATATTTATATGTGATAAGTGGTTCGCATCTCAGTATACTAAGTCTAATATTAAAGGGGAGGTTTATATAATTATATTTAAAGATTATGAATTTTAGTCCTAATGACAATTTATAATATGAGTTTGTGTGCCTTTAGTGATACTTCGTCTGGCTAAAAGTGATTGAAAGGAAATAATAGTTTATTTTTATGATAACATAGAGAGGGTGAAGGAAGCAATCAAAATTAATATACAAAATACGTCTTCTTTGTATACACCTTATTTTGCAGTCATCAATAAGAGATGAGAAAGACAATTTTTCTCTCTTTTGTTTGCAACTAAAGAATTTTTTAATCTTAGTATCCATTTCAGACTAAATTTTATAAAGAAAGTTGAAGTTAATAGGAGAATAATATTAATATTATAACAATTGTTACCCATTAGATGATGCAAAGTCTCCTAATCTCATAAATGGAAGTTTATAATAATACTTCTGATGAATTTGGGATGCCCTTTACTATTCATCAAAAAGAATATCTAGGTTAAGTTTGTCATAAATGAAGGCTTATAAAGATATTTCTGGTGATTTTAGAATGTCCATTGTTGTTCGTCAAAGAGACAAACTTAAGCTAGAGATATATTTTTTTTTCACTTTTATTACTTGTAAGAAACTATTCATCACTTTATTTTGTTTATAAGGTTACTTTTATTATCTTATAGTTGCTTAGTAAGACTAATTCGAAAGTAGTATTCTAGAATTACAAAGATTTGCAATTTGAATTTTGAGTCATTTTATAAGTATAATAAGGGGTGAAAGGAATTAGAGCATATCTTAATACATTCATTCAAAGAAAAGAAATATATTAGAATACAAAAGATTGAATGACTTGGTATTTGTTCCATACAATTTAAAATTTCAAAAAAGATATGTTATTATCATTATTAAGTTGAATATAATTTCTTAATAATTTAATTTTATCTTTTACTGGGATTCTTACTTGAATGAGTAATTCAATAGATCTAATTTGTCTTATCATATTAATCTTTTAACATAGTAGATTTTTGAAGAACTGAGTTTGATAGATAAAAGTAACCTGGATGAGAAAGTATTGATATGTCATTTGGTGCAATAAATTTGAACGATGTGTTGATGAGACTATCCTTGATGATGAAAATTTTGTACCAAATAAGAATTGAGTTCAATATGATTTGAGCGAATATTCAATTGAACAAAGTTCCAAGTTTTTTATTTCTTCCAAGTTTTTTTTTTATTTCTTCTCTTCTTTTAACTTCACTTGTATTTTATGCATATGTTAAATTCTGTATATACAATATAAATATAAAACTTTTAACTATAAATATTTTTGTTACAGATTTTGTCTTTAATTGGTTGTGTTCCTTGACAAGAACTTTTGTTATAATTAGGGATGACAAAAGGACTCGAGCCCGGCCTGGGTTGACTAAGCCTTAGGCGTGGCTAGGGTTATCCCGGCTCGATAACCCAAAATGACATTGTTTTATTTTTAAAAAAAATAAATTTTGGTCTAACTCAGGCCCTGACCCTTCCTGATTCATTGACATCCCTAATTATAATACTTATGAAATCATGGAACTTTATTATTCTTTATATTTGATCTTTTGAGGCATTTATTCTTTACTATATAATGAAACTATAACATTTTAAGTACTTTGTATTATCCTTGGTTTTATATATGTTTGACGATTAAACAATATTTTTCTTATATTAATTGTAGTTATTGTCTATATGTAAAATATGTGAAAAGTAATATTAACATAAATAAAGAGACATTTTTATTTCAAACTTATATTATTATGATTTTTTTGAGACATGATTGATGTAAAATTCAAAATTACATAACACATTATATTGATGAACTATTTTGTAATTTTACAAAATCTAGGAACTATTTTGTAATTTTACAAAATTTAGGAACTATTTTATAAATTTTAAAAATTATTTAAACATTACGTAATTTTCATTGGTATCTGTACTGTATCGTATCAAAACTAAAATTGGTATCGATATTGATACAATATTCATAATATTGATAATAGATTCCGACCCTAAATATTATGTAATAGGTAGAGAAGATAGTAAGGTCACAAAGAAAAGCAATGGTATCACTCCCTAATTTTTTTAAAGACTTTAAGTTAGTGTTTATCATTATCGATGATATTATGTTACATTTTAACATTTTCAAAATAATACTAATAATACCTTAGATTCTAAAACTGTTAAGGTTTTAGCAGTTTTTAGTATATGAGTTATCAATTTTGCCTTTATGATGTGATGTCATAGATAGGCAATGTGAACCAACCAAATATTAATATAATCTTAAAAATAACTTTACTGAATATTAATTAAAGGTATAATTTTCGCCTTAATGTTTAAGAAAAGGTTTAAATAAAGTCTCTTCTATTATTTTTATTACTACTTTTGTCCCCTTTTCAGAGGGAGATGAATACTATTTTAATAAAATTAGGGTGAACAAAGTGTTATCTTAAATAATGTTAGAGACTTACTTAAACCTTTTATGAAATATTGAAGTATAAATCACATCTTTGATCAAAAACAAAAGCACAAGTTGTAATTGATGAATTTATTATTATGAATTATTATAATTTGATAATAATTAATATTTTAATTATATACATTTGTTATTTATAAAAAATATATTATATAATTATTATGCTTTCCCTTAAAACTATTCATCAATTTTGCTCAAATCTATCTATTGATTTTGTGATGTACCAAAAAATATCTTGTAATCTAATTAATAAATTTCCTACTTTTGGTTAAGAGGTTGGAGTGGTAGAGGATGAGGGAAAAAAAGGTTAGAAATTAGATTCTAAGGAATTCAAACCTCCTTCGTTGTACTTGTTCTTGTTTGTCAGCTATGCATTTAGTATGATCGTTTTCAATAAAATTCCACCATTACGAGGAGGTAACTCTCCAATCATATTGTATATACATATTTTAAAGTCATAGATTCTCATTTGGCTAGTAGTTCTTTGAGTGCTTTCCTTGTGAAATCAACAAGGTACGATTATGCAATTCAATTGGAAGAATATTGAATTTATTAATGTAAATTAGTATAACTTAATGATAAGTAATATTTTAATTGTGTAAAAATGAAATTTATGTCATTTATAAAAATGATATTATATAGCTAATTATGCTTTAGACTATTGGGTTTATTCTCTAATTTTGCCTAAACCTATCCATTAAATTTGTGGCCTCTAAACAATAATTTTTTAAACTTAATTGATGAATTATTGCTTAAAAGGGTAGTGCAATGGTATGTGAATAAAAAAGGTTGGTAAATTAGATCGAAAGACCTCTAACCTTTTCCGTTGTGCTTGTTCTTGCATTGGAGCAATTTATTAAAATATAATGACATCCAATCAAGTTCCGCCATTCTCAGGAGATAACTCTCTAATTTCATTGTACTTACGTGTTTCAAAAATAAAATCTTCATTGGTTGTGACATTATAAAACATATTAGTCTTGTTTATTGTTGGTTGGTCAAATTCAACAGCAATAAGATAAAATAAGTTGAAGAAAAAAAGTTTGAAATAAGGTAGTTTTTGGTATGAAAACTGCATCATCATCATCATCATCATCATCATCATCATCATCATCATCATCATTATTATGATGATTATTATTATTATTATTATTATTATTATTATTATGATCATTATTATTATTATTATATGGTATCAGAGTCATCACATCTCTAATCGAGAATGTCGAACAATTCATCTTCTTTCTCTCCTTCTGTCACCACCAACAACTCATCCACAGGTCTTCTTCCCACACCGTCCTTTAGCCATCTCATCAACCTGAAACTCACACAGGAGAACTACCTCCTATGGAAGGCTCAGTTCCTCCCATACCTCCGTAGCCAACAACTCTTAGGCTACGTTGACGACACTAAAGCTCCAGTAAAAATGATCATAGAAACCACTGATGCAGGCGCCACACAAGTTCAGAATCTAGCTTACAAGATCTGGTTGCAACAAAACCAGATGGTCTTAAGCGCACTGCTCTCCTCTCTCACAAAAGAGGTACTATCTCAAGTTTTATCATGTACTACCTCATTTGAAGTCTGGCAAGCTCTAGAACACATGTTCTCTTCCAGATCTAAAGCTCGTACAATGCAGATTTGTTTGCAATTGTCAACCATACAAAGGAAAGAAATGTCAGTTGCATAATACTTTAACAAAGTGAAACACTTAGCTGATACTTTGGCCACGATTGGCAAACCTCTTGAAAATGAGGAATTTATTAGTTATCTACTGGCTAGGTTGGGTTCAAAATTTGAACCATTGGTAGCTTCAATCACCATAAAAGCTAACACCATGTCCCTGACTGATTTGTATGCTCACTTGCTGAATTATGAAATGAGAATGGAACATCACAGTAGCACTTTTCAGGTCATTGGACATTTAGCAGACAACATGACAAGAGGAAGAGGTCGAAACATGCAAAGAGGCAGAGGTAATTTCCAGAGAAGGAACAATAACCAATTTCAGTCTGACAGAAGCAACTATGGTCAGAACAAGAACAGACCGATATGTCAAGTGAGTGGAAAGCCAAGATATGTAGCATTGAAGTGCTACCATCGATTTGATCATTCAATCTAAGCTGATGATACCACCAAGCTTGTTGCTACTGTCGATACAACTCCCGCATACTCTGTTGATACCCACTGTTATATGGATAGTGGAGTAACTAATCATATGACCAGTGATCTGGACAGGCTAACATTCAAAGAGAAGTACCAGGGCAAAGATCAGGTTCAGAATGCAGGTGATATAGGTATGATAATTTCCCATATTAGTCACTCTTCTCTGCCCACCTTCTCCAAACCTTTAAAGCTAAATAATATTCTTTGTGTCCCTAAACTATTCAAACATCTTTTATCGGTTCATAAGCTAGTTGTTAACAATGGTGTTGTTTTTTAAATCTATGCTTCCCATTTTATCATTAAGAATCAGGTCACGAGGAAGCCACTTCTTTAGGGCAAATGTGAGCAAGGTCTATATCCTATCAAGCCAAGGCAAATAGAATTTCTGAAGGAAGCACTTGTCAGCATAAAGATTTATAAAAAGCAATGGCATCGCCGCCTTAGCCATCCTTCCTCTGTTATCATTCGCAAAGTCTTGAATTCCAATAATTTGTTGTGCTCTTCTGAGTCCAATAATTCTGTCTATAATGCATGTCAACAGGCTAAAAGTCATCAACTTCCTTTTCCAGTCTCAAGTAGTGTCTCTAGTGCTCCTCTTAATCTGGTGTTCTCCGATGTTTGGGGCCCAGCTTAAGTGTCTGTTAATGGGTTTAGGTATTATGTAAGTTTCATTGATGATTTCAGTAAATTCACTTTGGTATATTTGCTCAAGAATAAATATGATGTGTTTCAAGTTTTTCTTCAATTTCAAAAGCATGTTGAGTTATTATTGAATAAAAAAATTCTTTGTGTTCAAACTGACTGGGGAGGGGAATATCAATGGCTTAATTCTTTTTTTAAACAAACAACCATCTCACACCATGTTTCCTGCCCTCATACCCATCAACAAAATGATGCGGATGAGCGTAAACATCGGCATATTGTTGAAGTAAGACTTGCTCTCTTGTCACAAGCATCAATGCCGGTGCTTTTTTGGGATAGGGCTTTTTTAACTTCTTGCTTTCTTATCAATCGACAGTAAAATAATCAAATTTGACACTCCTCTTGAAAGGCTTTTTGGTTCCAACCCAAATTACAATTTTCTTCGGACATTTGGGTGTGCTTGTTGGCCCAATCTTCTTCCATATAATGCTCACAAACTATAATTTCGTTCTTAAGAGTGTGTGTTTATTGGGTACAGCAACATGCATAAAGGCTATAAATGTCTTCATCGTGGCTCTGGTCGAGTTTATATCTCTTGTGATGTCATTTTTGATGAATTTAAATTTCCTTTCTCCACTGACAAAATCAATTATACTCTTCCTTCCACTAGTCCTCTTGAAGTTTGTTGTCCTTCCTTTTGTATTGATTCAACATACTTCTCCTTCAACTATCAACAATTCTGCATCTTCTTCCAGTGACCAAAATGGTAATTATCATCCTGTTTTTGTGCAAACTCATCTTGATTTTGCAGAGAATTCTCAGCAAGGGAATGTATTATCAAGTGTTGCTGCCGAGGATTCTCAACTTCAATAAAGGAATGATCTAGTGACCAGACATCAGATGCAAACTAGGCTCTAAGATAATATTCGCAAGCCAAAACGGTTCACAGATGGTACTGTTTGATATGATTGCTTGGCTGCTATAACTGAACCTCTTGATTATACTACAGCACTACAAGATGATAATTGGAAGGCAGCTATGCATGATGAAATGAAGGCTCTTTCTCGTAATAAAACATGGTCATTGGTTCCACCTTGTACCGGTCAGAATGTTGTCAGATGTAAATGGGGATTCAAGTTGAAGAGAAAAACAGATGGAAGCATTGACAGATATAAAGCCAGGTTAGTTGTAAAGGGGTTCAAACAACGACATGGAATAGACTATGAGGAAACGTTCAGCCTTGTGGTTAAACAATCAACTATCAGACTTGTTTTATCTATAGTAGTGTCGAGAGGATGGAACTTGAGGCATTTGGACATACAAAATGCTTTCTTGCATGGTATTCTTGAAGAAGAAGTATACATGACTCAACCACCTGGGTTTAAGGACAAGAAGCGCCCTGAATATGTCTGCAAGTTGAATAAGGCATTTCATGGGTTGAAACAGGCTCCTCGAGCTTGGCATTCAAGACTCAGTAGCAAACTACAAGAAATTGGGTTTGTCTCATCAAAGGCAGATGTCTCATTGTTCGTCTACAATAAAGATGGAATTACAACTTATATGCTCATTTATGTAGACGATATAATTTTCGTTAGCTCCTCAGATCAGTTCACAAGCACTCTACTACAAAAGCTAAAGTCTGAATTTGCAGTTAAAGATTTGGGAAAGCTTCATTATTTCTTAGGAATACAAGTTAATTACAGTCAGGGAGGCATCATTTTGACTCAGAAAAAATATATTAATGAAATT
>JANZXV010352814.1:0-11462 GCA_027576455.1 Erythroxylum roigii
AATCTATTGCTCCCTGTTACGTTACACAAAGATTAAGAAAATCAATTTCATAGGTGATCAAATTATGAAAAGCATTACGAACAAATTGCAATAATCAAACCTTTAAGTAAAAACGGGCATACGAAATTAAACGTAGAAAATACCAATTAACCGAGATTACACCAAGGGTTCGGTTAAAATCCTAGAATGAAAGGATTAGTTACTCATAATAATAATAGCAACAATAAAAATAATAAAAGCAAGCATTATAAATATGAAATGAGGAGAAAGAATGGAAGAACAAATGGTGATTGCTTGGTCTTTGAGTCCTTCCTGATATGTTTTCGTTGAGAGCCAATGAAAAATAGTTTTGAAGAGCTCTCCCCTTGAATGTGTAACGTGAGTAGTCTCCAACTAATGTCTCTGTGTAACCTTAAAGCTCCAATCCCCGTAGTATTTTTGAAGTCTCTCCCAATGTAAAATTTTTAAACGTCCATCCCTCTTTGTCCAATAAGTGAAGAGTCTTTTATTGTCCAGATGAGATGTCGTTAGTGCTTGGTGGGTATGAGTGGAGATGGTGGAGCCCTCTCCTTGTGTTTTCAATGTGGATGTATCCTCCCTCTAATGATGGTCCTCCTTGAAAAGCTGAATGAAGAGTTTAATGTGTAGATGTGTGGTCCCCTCTTTGTTGTCCATTAGTGGAGATGAGTGAATCCTTTTATTTGTCCAAATGAGAGGAGAGTCGTATTTTTCTTGGTGGGTGAGTGGAGAGAATTAAAAATTCATAAGTAAAATGGAGCCCCCATCTTTTGATTTCTGCGTTATCTCTCCTTCACTATAGCTTGATTTGACTATTAAAAGTCTACATCAATAAAACCTCTCCTTTGCTTGTGCCGACACTCTCGGCTGCCTTCTACTGATTCTGCGCTGATTTTTCTTTGTTTGCGCCTCCAGCTACTTCATTCATGCCTTCTACTGATTTACGCCACCATACAGGTACCTTCTATTCTATTTCACGCTTGCTGCTCCTTTATGACTTTTGCGTGATTTTCCTTTTCTGTTTATTTAAATTTCCTGTCCTTTAGCTTGTGCGTCTCTCACATTTTCTAGGTCACTTCCCTGTAGCTAATTCACGCTGAATTCATTTGCTTACGCGTATCTCTTATTCTTTTGTTTCTTAGCTTCCGCAAATCCTCTCTAATTCACGCCAGCTGACTCCGTAGCTCATGCGTGATCTGCCCATAAATTGCTGCCAATGCCTCCCTTTAATTGCGTTACTCTTCTCTGCCTTTGTGATTTTCAACCTTGCTGCTGTCACCACCTGCGTGAATTGTTGACCAGATTGCGTGAAGCCTCCAGCTGTCCTCTTGGCTTATCACTTGCTGCGTTAATTTTTTTTTCTTGTTGCAGCGCTGTTCCACGACCACGCCTGCTTTGTTTTCTTTTTGCTTCAAGTCTCCCACTAGCTCACGCAAGTCTTCTATCCTCTAGCTTCCACTTGCGTCATTTAAACCAGCAAGCTCACATCATTTAAACCACCAAGCTCACGTTATGTCTCCCACTAGTTTTGTCCTTTAGCTTGTTTTTAATTGCTTCCCTACTGTTTTAACTTTTAATTCATCAAACCCATTAGAAAATTAAATAAAAGCCTCACTAATTGTGCCGCACAACTCCTCTTTAAAATCCTGATGCTTCTTATGCTGCTGTGCGTGGGTCCCTTGATAAGACAATTAATTGCTGCTCTTAGCTAAATTCCAACCATGCTCTCCACACTGCTTCTCTTGTCCAATTAAAAGTCTGCTGCCTTTTTGTCTTTTCCCATTTAATATGCTCTGCTCTCCACGCTCCTGGGTCCCTCTTGGCTGACATTTAATTATCCCTTGATTTCATGTGTTTGTAACAATTAATTTTTCTCAAAATCCTCTTAGCTCATGTGCGTGTCCTCTCTTGTGATGTCCACGTCTTCTATTAATTTGCTTGTGCGTGAGCTGTATTGCTCTTGATTTAATTGTTGCCGCAGTTTCCTTGACTTTTCTCTCCAGCTCTCCTTTCTCTCAAGTTGCCGCGAGAATCCCACTCATTGTTGCAATATATTCCTCCCCCCACTGTGCGTTGATTGCCTTCTCTGCTGGTTCCTCACGAGTTGCTTCTTTGCTATTGACTTTTCTTTAATTAGTTCCTCCCTTGTGCGTGATGCGTGACTTCTAAGTGATGGGACAATTTAAGTGTTGATCTTTGTTGCATCTTGCGTATATGACTGCCACTTTTAAATCTCTGCTGCTGTGACTAAGTTTTGGACATTTCTTTAAATTAATTATTGTTGCGGTCTTTTTCAATTAAAAACAAGTGTATTTCCTACAAATTAAAAAAGACCCATTAAAAATGCAAATTAAGATAAACTAAATAATTTAGTAGGAAAAATATGTGTAAGACCCAATAATTAACCCAGAAATTAAGAGAAAATGCCATTAATTCTAATGATAAAAATGCATTCAACAATGTTCTTGAATTTCCTCTAGATGTTTAGGTATATGCTCTATAATAGTGGGATGTTACAAAGTGTCTACACCAAGGTCTCCCTTCATGTGCATTCTCAGTGTGTAGACATATAAAGTTCACAACCTCGCCCAGATCAAGATCAACAATATCCCACTTATGACAAGGAACGTCAGTCCTACCAACTGAAATTACACCCAAAATGTTCCCCAATATTTTCTTTGTAACCAAGATCTCACACTCATGTACCCACGAGATGACTACCAGCTTCTCATCAATTTCTTCTCTTCTTATGTGTGAGTAGAAACATCTTATTAATTCATCAAACACTATTTCACCCAAATTACCCAACCAACGGTAAGAAAGAAGAGTGTGATGAGGATACTGATATCATTTAATAAGTTGGGAGGCAAGATGCGTCCTACTACCACCTTTCTCTTTTTGTAGTGCATTTTGTACCTTACTTCTACTTCCATCGAATGGAACAACTTTAATAAAGCTGGGGGTTATCCCTTTTGGACTACAGTGAGTTTCTTTGATTTTTTTCTCTTAGCCTTAGGGATTTCTTCAAAAAAGGTTTCTTCAAACATTGGTTCATTCCTAACAATTTGGTCCTCAGTTTTCTCTTTGATCAAAAGTGTTTTGCCTTTTCTTACTTCTTCCTTTTTTCTTTTCCTTGATTCTTCTTCTTCTTCTTCCTTTTCTATCTCAGTGGTCTCTCCCTTCAGATCTTGTTTTGTGATACTTTTTTGGTTTGTGGTCTCCTTAATAATGAAGCCGATTCTTTATCTGATCCATCGTCGTTTACAACCTAGTACACTTCAGGCATTTTCATATCCTTAGATCGGTTTTAGGAGTAGTAGATAGAGGAGTAATTGAAGGAGTAGGAGTGGGCAGAGTAAGAATGGGTATATGAGTAGATGGAGGAGTAGTGGAAGGAGTAGGAGTGGTTAGAGTAAGAATGGGTATATAAAATCTTACTTTTCTTATTAGCTCCCCCTCACTCGAGGATTCTTCTAACTCTTTTTCTTCCTCCAATTCTTCTTCTTCTTTTTCGTTTTCTTCTTCTTCTTTCTTTTCTTTTTCTTTTGTCTCTTCTTGTTCTTCTTCTTTCTCTTCTTCTTCTTCTCCACTGGAGTCAGAGACAAATTGTTGTTCGACTGAAGGTTCATTATTTTTAGAGGAGTCTGAGTCTGATTCTAGGGAAAGTATAGCCAAAATTTGTCTTCTTCTCTCCTCTGGAGTTTCCTAAAAGGGTGTTTCTGAAATTTAGGGTTTAGCAAAAATAGAGATAGGTTCAGTAGGAGTATTCAAAGGGCCTACTATTAGAGATGGAGAAGAAGACTTAGAAACGAGAGTTTGTTCATGGTTAGAAGTTGAAGCAATGGTTTTCTTTTGTGCCTTTAATTTCGTTCATGCCATTGTAAGAACAATGGGGTAGCTTTAGAAGATTTGAGATGAATGCAGAGAGTTAGAATGCAGAGAAGAAAGAGCGACACTTCGAAGAACAATGAGGATGAGTAGGAGTACTAAATGATTTTTGAGCATTGATTTTGTTGTGAAGAAGGACAGTCGTACACACTAAAAGAGGAAATGGATTGTATGTTGAAACAACGCCATGGATGACTTCCTTTTTAAGACATATGTAATATGCTCTATTAAATCGAGAGGAGTCTTCTAAAACAAAGGGACCTTATAAACTAGAAGGAGCCTTTTAAACTAAGAGAAGGTTTCGAACCTGAGAGGAGCCTTCTAAAGTAAAAAGGATCCTACTAATGTCTATAGAG
The DNA here is from genome assembly GCA_027576455.1 of Erythroxylum roigii. Taxonomy (NCBI): domain Eukaryota; kingdom Viridiplantae; phylum Streptophyta; class Magnoliopsida; order Malpighiales; family Erythroxylaceae; genus Erythroxylum; species Erythroxylum roigii. The sequence continues at coordinate 4,263 of JANZXV010352814.1, forward strand.
AGAAGTAACACAGAAAATTCATATAGAAATAATATCAGAAAGTATGCACATACCAAGCTATTTTCTTAAAACACAAAATCTATCTTCAGAGAGTGACTTAGTGAAGATATCATCTACTTTATTTTCAGAATTAACATGCAAAATATCAATGGTTAGTCCTAGAATGATGCACATGATTTTTTGAATAATTATCACATAATATAGGAATATGATTAAAGTTCAGAGAGAAATCTTGAAATTGATGCTTCATCGATAATATTTAAGCACAATAGTTAGCAACTATTATATATTCCGCTTCAGTTGTTAAAAGTGCTATGCAATTTTTATTTCTTACAAGATTAAGAGACTAGACATCCTCTAAGAAATTGACAGTGACCACGTATGCTTTTTCGATTGACTTTATCACCTGTATAATTTGCATCACAATAGCTAACTATTATGTTCAGTTTTTGGATACCATAATTTGATATCTATAGTTTCGTGAAGATATCGAAAGATCCTCTTGACTGTTTTAAGGTGGCTTTCTTTTGGATTTGTTTGAAAGCATGTGCAAAGGCAACACTAAGCATAATATCTAGTTTTGAGCTTGTAAGATATAGTAGTGACTCAATCATTCCTCTGTACTTTCTCTAATCCGTAGCCTTGCCTTCTTCATCCTTATCAAGTTTAGTTCGAGTGTACATAGGAGTAACCATAGGTTTGGAATTCTCAAAATGGTACTTCTTGACGAGCTCTTTTTTGTATTTGTGTTGGCTAATAAAGATCCCTATTTTTGTTTTTTTTATTAGAAATTCGAGAAAGAAAGATAATTCTCCCATCAAGCTCATTTCAAGCTCCCACTACATTAATGCTGAGAATTCTTCATAGAAAGATTGATTAGTAGCACCAAATATTATACCTCAATAAAAACTATACCATATCTTCATATATCTAATATTATGTTTATGTACAAAAAAACTACTACATATAATAAATGAGTCACATATTCACCTTAAAATGAGAATATCATCACAAAGTATAAAAGAATACCATGTCTTAATAAGTACTAAATTAGGACTCCATACATCCAATATCATGTATGTCTACAAAAAATATCACCAACCATGCCTAATAAGTCATATCTTCATTTTAAAATGAGAACTATCATTGAGTATGAAGAATATCATTCCTAAAAAAACTATACCAAGAGTCCATACATCCAATACCGCGTATAAGTATAAAAAAAGAAATTGTACCATCACTAACTATGAAGAATATCATGCCTAAATAAATTGCACTAGAACTATATTTATCTAATACCACGACTATCTATAAAAAGTGCTACGACCTATATTATATAAGTCACACCTTTACCTTAAAATGAGAATACCAGTGTTTAGTGAAGAATTCCATTAAATACTGGTATGAAGATTAGTAACCACTCATTATAGATTAGTAACATCTTCATTGTAATATAGGAATCTATATTTTCATGAAGAATATAATAAGTCAATACAATATCATCATTGAGTATGAAGAATACCATACCTAAATACATATTATACTAAGACTTCATACATCTAATACTATGTGTATGTGTAAAGAATATCACTACCTGTAATAGATAAGTCACAACTTTGCTCTAATATAAGATTAACACTATTGAGTATGAAGAATATCATGCCTAAAAATCGATACAAGTATTCCATACATCTACTACCATGTTTATATTAAAAAAAATGCCACCATTCATAATAGATAAGTCACATCTTCACTTTAATATGGGAATACCTCAATATGTACAAAGAATAGCATACCTAAAAGACTATAACAGGATGGCGTACATCCAATATCACACTTATCTATTAAAAGATAGCACCACCATAATAGACAAGTCATGTCTTAACCTAAACTGAGAATACAATTAGTTGGTATGAAGAATACCAGGTATAACCTTCATACTCTTTTATACCACTTCTATGTATAAAAAATCCAAATACTCATTCTAGGTAAGTAAGAACTTCACTTTAAGACAATAATCCATGTTTGAACTTGAAGAATACAATGCCTCAATACAAACAATACCAAGACTCCATAAATCCAATATTAAGCCCATATACAAAAAATACCAACACTTATAATAGATAAGTAACACCTTCACTAAAATATGAGAATACCATCATCAAGTGCGAAGAATATCATGTCACAATATAAAATATTCCATACTTTATAAAACTAATACCACACTTATATAGAACATTACCACCAATCATAACATATAAGTCATATATTTAGCTTAAAATGAGAATACCATCATTAAGTATTAAGAATACATGCCTTAATAAACCTTATACCATGATTCCATACATCTAATATCATATGACTATGTTTAATATGAAAATTTTGTAAAAAAAATTCCAAGACATATTAAGACTTAGTAACAATCGTAAAAAGTGTGTTTTACATTAGTGAGTTAAAATCACACAAAAATTCAATATGAAGGACATGAATTGGTACACGCTTATACACTATAGTGTCCATTAAAGGTTATGTTTATCCCAATTAACTGCACATAAATTTGGTCAACCATGTTAGTTTTTAAAATTATAAAAGGACATATAAAGTACATAATAGATAAATGATCGAGCCTTAATTTAGATCTATTAAAGGATTTAGGAAACATTATTAACTACACAACCATCTATTGAACGCTTTTAGTATAAAATATGATGGAATAAATGTTAAGTACACAGATTGACACACGCCTTTGTACAAAACCTATTTTGTGTAGTTATATTGCACACAATTATTTACAAACCTATATCGTTAAACATGTTCTTACTTATTATTACCTTTCGTTACTAAACAATGTGAAAGACACAAATTGTTACATATCCATATAATAAATTATATGGAATTAATGTTTGGTTCGAAACTGTTAATTACACGTACGTGTGTTTAATTGTATTGTTATTACAAAGGTTAAAGGAACAAGTTCAAAAGATATGGAATGCTACTCATCATTTAGTAAGTTGTGGCTTTTATAATAATTCACAAGGGTAATAAAGTAAGTAAAATAGTTAGAAAGCTTCCTTAAGAAGCTTTGAGAAAGCTCCTCTCACTTAGTACTAGGAAAAGGTTTAAAAAATTCCATTATATAAAAGGTAAACATGTAATTTCATTTTTCTAAAGCTTCTTTGAGACATTGTGTGATAAACTCCTGGCATCTTGTTCTTTAATTTATTAGTGAGAAATAGAATCCTAAATTAAGTATCCTTAACTATTTCACAATCATTCTTACAAATCATGAGTTAGTCAATAAACAATAAGGTTGTTAGAATGTTGACATACCTTCTTTTGAAAAATCAAAGTAAACATGGTAAGCAAGCAATGTCTTTCCCATCTACCTAACTTATTAATGATATTTTTAATTTATTTATTAATAATACATACTTTTACTTATTCATTTACACTTGTATTACGGAAATCAGTGGGATTATTAAAAAAGACCAAGTTTGTGAGGTATTGAGCAAGTCAAAATATGGTCTTATCAATTTGTGGTTTCTATGATATTGAGTTCATATGCATTATATGTATCCTATCCTGATGATATTTTATCAGCAAATATCATTTCATTGTGACAAATGCATTGTGTGATAATTTGTCTAAGGCTGACATTAATTTTTTTATTGTTAAGTTATATAAAAGAAGAATAAAGACGTAATTAGATCACTCTTTCCTCCACGTGATGGAAAGGAGAAGGTAAAATGCATGAAAAGAAGGTAATGAGCTACCAATTTAACAAAAAAGAAGTATATAAGCTTAACTTGATATGGACCTTGAACATGTAGGTCGGGGATGAAGTTTTTGGCACAGGGCAAGTAAGCAAAGTTTGCTAGTGAAGAACAAAGTTTGAAATATTGCATTGAATTAAAATATATTAATATGGTATTTTTATTAAGAAATAATATTACACATGATTATGACTAATGTAACTTGAGTGTTTGTATAGTTGTTAAATGGGATGCTTATTTTAGAGTGGATGAAGTGTGTCACTAATATGGGATTCAGTGAACTAAGAGAGATTGAGAGTTTTAGAGTAAGGAGGGATGTGTGCCAGTAGTTGCGTACACAGTTTAATCCTGATGAGTTTTCATGAGAATAAAGGAGGATTAAGTTGATGAGATTAGTGATCAAATCATAGCATAGATTGTGGGCATTCCAAACATAACAAAGTAGGTATCTATAAAACCTGAATAAGCTAAGATGATGAGGGTTCAAGAGGAGTACAAAGTCAATGATTCATATATCATGTAAAGTGCATACTCAATAAAGTAAGGGGTACACAAATGAAGTAATATTTCTAGTGAAACTTCCTTCTATATATTTTAGGTAATTTTCTATGTCCCAATGCCAATTATGGTATAAGCCTTCAATTTTTGTATATTGTTATCAATGTTGATGCATTTGAGCAAATTTGTTAGGGACATTTCTTTATTAACTATCTTTTTAAGCATGCTCATAGGTTCTACAAAATTGTAGTTAGTAAAGGTATAGATCTTTTTATTGATGGATAGGTAGTTATATTGAAGATAAGTCATGAGTGCTAGAAAAGTGATTGAGTCGGTTGAAAGGTCATTGCAAGAAAATTACAAATTACCAACATAAAATTCTCGATGGAAAAATGCATTAGTAAGTTGTAGGGAAAATGGTATTTTTCTAACAGAATTTAGCGATGGATTAGTAAAAGCCTTCATAAAAATAGGTGGCATTGGTTGGCGGTAAAAATAAGTGACGGTATTTACCGACGGAAGAAATTTTTATAGGTAATTTACCGATTGAACTATCATTCCGTTAGTAAATGCAAACGAGGTCCGTAATGTTGTTTAAATTTAAAACAAAACGATGTCATTTTTATCTTAATAAAATTAAAAACGTGAAGCCCCTCACCCTGTCGTTGTTTTGTAATGTTTTTGTCTTCTTCGAACCTCCTATGCACATTATCTTCTTCTATCTGATTATCTTCTATCCTTCTTCCACCAAGTGCTTCCATTGTGTTGGGTTTTTTGTCTTGAGGCAGGCTGACTAATTACTACTCTTGGGTTAAATTTATTGTCTTCAATTTTTGTATGTGAATCGTTATATGTTGGGTGTGTTGGTGTTACTATGGATTGACTCGTGAGGGTTTATTTGGGTTGTTAATAGGTCGTTGTTTGTTGTTGTGTGGTTATGTTGGTGAATAATTGAAGCATAAAGTAGTTTTGAAACAAAGTAGGGATGAATTTCAATAGCTTACTAAGTGTTCAATGAAAGCTGTGTAAGAGGTCTCTAACATCATTTATAATCTGTAATGTTTCTTTTAGTGGTTCATTAGTTTATAGAAAGGTTGTTTTATTAGTTGAATTATGTATAGATATGTATCTTGATTGAACTACATGTATAATTTCCAATTAAAGATTAATTTAAAAGTATTATAAGATGAATTAGGGGCTATTGAAGTTTATGAAGAATTGTTCAGATTTTGTCCTTAAAAAGAAGTGTTATATACTTTACTCTTAGCTATGAAATGTCAGTCAAGTTAGTTTGAGTTTAGGAAGCAAATTAGGTCCTGAAATATGTCCCTTTAAATTGATTTTATAAATACCGCAAATTCAGGTTGAACATGAAAAATTGTTGATTTTATATATGCCTATTTTAGAGTGAGTTTTGATTACTCCATTTGATGGTGATACTTTAAAATCAATACGTATTGATTGACCAAATGAAGTTGTACCATAGGTGTCTTTAAAAGGTAGGAAAACATTATAATAGGTATAATAGTGAAGCAATATTCTCTCTTGTCATACATGAAATTTACTTCATTAACATCTAGTTTATATATAATAAAACATATATGTAAAAATTTACATAATTTACAACATTATTAAAATCAAATTGGATAATTGGATAAATCTATCTTTATTTAACTATTGAAATGAATGTGTCTATCTAAAGTCTTCCATTAGCATAATTATATTATTGACTTTTTTTATAACAATTGCCTTGTTTGCTTGACTCTTCGCATTGTAGCTTGTTATAGTAGGTATGGTAAATAAGTCTGAAATCAATTTAGTCTAATCCAAAGTAAACTAATTTAATTCAAGTTGATTGAAGTTTAATCTAGACTTAAGTTTTTCTTTATTTTAAATTTTTTAGCTTCAAGTTGGACTAAAGCTCGAACTCTACAACTTGATCAGACCCAAAACTCAACTATATATATGAAAAACAAATCCTAGTTTTCACTCCTTCAATTCTTCTCTTCTTTGCTTTCTTTACTGTGTCACTTCCATAATCTTTCTTCCATCTTTGTTCTCTATCACAACACCTCTTCTGCTTTCTTCATCTTTCTTTTCATAATCTTTCTTCTATCTTTGTTTTCTCTATCACAATACCACTTCTCCTTTCATCATCTTTCTTTTCATCCCTATTCCTCCTACATGACTAATGTTCTTTTGTTGGTAATGGCAGGTGGTATTAATAGTATTATTATTGTGACATTAGTGACCACTTTTTGTTTTTCCAATGAATGCAAGTGTTATTATTGTGGTATTGGATGTGTTGTCTTGTTAATGTGGTACTGGTGACCATTTACTAGTATTGTTATTGCTTCAAACGGATGATAAGGATAAACATTAATTGAAGGTGTGAGGTTGAGGTGTCAAACTTTTTTACTGGGTAGGTGGTATTTGGGAAAGTTCAAGCTTCAAACAGGTTTGAGACTATCCAAAATCTGATCAAGTTCAAACTTAGATGGCATAAGGCAAGCCTAGTCGAGCTTTGAGTGGACTCGAGCCCTAAAAGGGTTGAATTAGACCGATGATGAGCCCAACTTGGCCTAGATTGTTGCCATCCATATGTTATAATATGTACATTTTCTTTTATTACATATCTCAGTTGAAAATAATAAATTAGAAAAAGTTAAAATGTTCTTTAAAACATAATTTTAGAGTAAGATTCACTAAATTAATACCACCAAAACTACATTGAAGTGTAGTTTTTTTATAAAAATGATTTACAAGATTTCCAAGACGAATGTATAATTTTTACTTACTATAGTAAAAGAACTTAGGACATATGTTATTTTAAATATCCAAAACTTTTACATATAAAATTTTAAAACCTTTTAACATACGTAATATTTTTAATTTAAAATGTAAAAAATTAAATCATAAAAAATAGAGT
>JANZXV010352953.1:0-11451 GCA_027576455.1 Erythroxylum roigii
TAATAACTGAAAATGGTTAATTGTGAACATGGACTCAAGATTGTTACTGTATTTTTCCGCGTGAATAAATGGTTTAACAAAAAAAAGAGAGAAGAAAATGTTATACTGAGTTTTAACCGACTGATGTAGTACGCCACCCTCGCGGGGCACGGACTCGGATATCACCAACGATATTGGGTTCGGGTCACTCGGGAGTGGGGTGTTACAAAGTCTTTCCCTTTGTCTAACTCGATACAGATTTTAGCTTATCCAATTCTTCTAAAGTTGGTTGTGGTTTTATTATGGTTTCAACCAAACAAATAGGCCATCCAAGTGAGCTTGTCAAGTAGCTTAGCCCTTTACTATACTAATACTCCATGGACATATTATGAAAATCAACCTAAACAGGGACATGGTTTAACTGAATCCTATTTAACTCCACTTTTAACCTCCATCATTAAAGAAATATGGACTTACCACCAATGTGCCAAGGTCCAGACCCTATACTTTTATCATATTAGATTCATAATTGAATTTGGATAGGAAGTAGTCTTCCTTATTATTCCACATGCTTTCCAATCCCATTTTCCCCTATTTAGGCCATGGCCTATTTTTGTATTAGAAGGTAAGATAGTTTTTTTATTAGTGAAGAACCCTATGAAGGTGGCGGATCAACGTGTAACTCTTGCCAAGAGCATCTTAATAATAGGAGATATTACTTAGATATTTTCATTCAAGTTATAGAGAATGGTTTTTAGTTTATCTATTGAATTGGCATCACCTATTACTTTACTTTAAGACTTTGTCAAAGGGGTTGAGTGTAACATCCTGATATTCCATGTTAAGGGATGGAACCCTAGAATAGTGTACATGAGAGATTATTGAGAAGTTAGAAAGTGCATTTCATACTCATGCATAATATATCATACACACGTGAATTTGATCTTTGAACATATTAGAATGATTGTACAAGCATTCATTGACATTTTTCAGGTATAATTGATTTATAAATGTGATTATATTAAGAATTGTGGTTTATTTGTATTGAAAATATATGTTGGAGAGTAGCTCAAGGAAGTTTGAATTTTGATCATTTGGTAGTGCTCAATCATGCTTAAACCTCAGGGAGTTAGAGAGGAGCTATCGAGTAGAGTACGATGATACACAAGCACGATCATGACAATGAGGAACTGATTGGAAATGCACGATCATGCACAGTGAGAGTGCAGAGATTTTTGACAGTTTTGAACATCCTTCACTCTTTTAACCATAACTTCTTCTTCAGACCTCTGATTGACTTAAAATTTCAATTGTGAACTACAAACTTCTCACACATTGGTCTTCCTCTCCACCAAAATTCATGGCCATCTGAATTCATTAGAAAGGATCGGTAATTGTTAATTTAGGAACTTAGGATAATCGAGCCTTACAAGATATGATTGAGTGATAAACTTGGAATGGGTTTGTATTATTGAGGTGTAAACCTAAGTTCAAATTAGACATATATGAGTTTTGAAGTATGAATGACTATGATATAAGAATAAAGGAAATATACCCGAGATTGTCATTGAGCATGTATTGTACATAATCCATATACACATTTGTGCGTAAATGAGTTCTTGTATAATTGTGCAAAGTTGTAATGTGTGTAAATGTATATTGCATAATATAGAAGAGCATATTGAGCAATAACATCCAGATGTTGCTGGGACTTCAAGGTAATAGCTTTCTGGAGCAAACTGTGAGTAACCTAGACGGTCTCACTTGAATAATTGTTTGTTTTAAATTCTGTATTGAATTATTTTGTGAATGTGATTATGTTGATTCCAGACATTGAATGTCCAAGGCATTTGATACATGAATAATATATTGGAAGTGTTCCTTGAATGTCAGTTTAGTTTCAGACTTTATGACCTAGAGAAGAAAGATATGATCAGGAGTCAGGATGTGGTGTTCCAGTAGCACGAGAGAGGTGCTAATCTGTTGATAGAAGATATTTTAACATATAGTAGCTCATCCTATAGCATTGATAATTCTTCTTCTAATGCTAAGTAGTCTATAAGTGAAGAAGAAGAAGTGTGTGACCAAGCACACTTTGGTGATGATTAGATACAATCTAATATTGATGAGCTACATGAACCACATCTAGATAAAGGTTTGATTTTATGAAAATGTCAGATGTCATTGGATGAGGTTTGTGATAGAAGAGCAATAATTAATGTTGAAGAAGGTTTATATAGATTTGAATGGTTTTGATATATTGATTAAAGTGGTTCCCTAAAATAAGCATGAGCTTAGTTGTAGGCTTGCAGGATGAATTTGAAGTATATGACTGGTGGATTATATACTAATAATTAAATTACCATAAGTGCATGATATAGTTGTAGCTAGTACAGACGAGTATGGGGTAGATCTCACGAAGACAATAATTACTAGTAGTTACCTTATTTCTATTATCTAACCTAAGAATCTAATATTTGGTTTTTAATAAAAAATAAAACTTAACAATTAAATTAAGAGAGGAAACAATAATGAACATAAGACGAAGGAAATTACTTAGGAAAATTAATATCAAATATTAATGTCTAGGTGATGAATCTCCCCAAAAATCATTAAATAATTAATCTTTTATCATACAATTATATTTTTTATTTTTGATTATGGATTATTAATAACTCTCTTAAGACTACTAATAACTAATCCGTCAGTTGATTAACATAAATCTTTTTAGTTAAAACACTCAAGATTGTATTATCAATTTATGAATTCTACTATTAGGTTAATCCAAAAGAGTTATGTCGACCTATCTCTAAGTTTGCAATCAACTCTTTTCAGTTATGGTATATCTATTCATACAAAAGAACTTCTCAATGTTAACCATATAAAATCAAATCATACATTGATATTCCGAATATATTAGAACATAAGTAAAACATATAATTGAATCACAATATATCAATCAATATAATTACATTAAAGAAAAGATTAAAACATATTGTATCCTAAACTAGGGTTCATCACACCTAGACATTAAATATGCTTAGTTGCTAATTATAGAAAACAAAATCAAAGATAAAGATGCATGAAAACTAATAGAAAACAAAGAGTTCGTAATTCTACATCTCCCTTTCCCTTTTATTGAACTTCTTGCAAGTTTGAGGTTTGATGTAGCCTTCTATTAGATCTCTTTTGATGTTGTTGGCCACCTCTCCCTCGTGAGTCATGAGCCTGATGTCTTAAATGACATCTACGCACGCGTCCTCTAAGGGTGGCGTGCCCTCACTAGGAAACCATCAAAAACAAACTCATTTCTCCTACCTCAGAATAGATTTTCGGAAACTCATACCTGAAATTTCCATTTGATTTCTTCAAACCATTTGTTTCCCATTGACTTAAGTTTCTAAATACACCAAACTCATTCAATTTGGATCAAGAATCACTTCAATTGGAGGTTATATGAAGAAGTTGTGGCCAAAGGAAATCAAACAAGGTTTTGTCCTCAATCATATTGAACCTATCTTGGGACAATTGGCATAACTTTCCCTATATACATCGAATTGGAGTGTTCTTTAGATGGTTTGAAAAAGCACTTCAATATCTACAACTTTTATGAAGACCTAGAAGATAGTTATATCATCTAAAGGGTCAAAAATAGGATAGACGATATGATATCATCACTAGATGACATGACATCATCAGATAAAACAAGATTGGGAAAATTACCATAACTTTCCCTATAGACATCGGATTAAGGTGTTCTTTAGATGGTTTGAAAGAGAACTGCACAATGTTCATGCAGACTTAGAAGACAAATTATATCATCAAAAGGGTCAAAAATAGGATAGACGATATGACATTATCACTAGACGATATGACATCATCAGACGATATAAGATTGGAAAAATTGCCATAACTTTCCCTATAGACATCGGATGAAGGTGTTATTTAGATGGTTTGAAAGAGGACTTTATGATCTACAATTTTTATGAAGAGCTAGAACAAAATTCTATCATCTAGAGGGTCAAAAATAGGACAGACCATATGACATCATCACTAGATGATATGATATCATTAGACGATACAAGATTGGAAAAATTACCATACATTTCCCTATAGATATCGGATTAAGGTTTGCTTTGGATGGTTTGAAAAAGAACTTCATGATATACAACTTTTATGAAGACTTCTAAGACAAATTCTATCATCTGAGGATCAAAAATAGGACAGACAATATGATGTCATCACTAGATGATATGACATCATCAAACAATATAATTGGAAAAATTGCCATAACTTTCCTTATAGATATCAGATTAAGGTGTTCTTAGGATGGTTTGAAAGAACACTTAAAGATCTACAACCTATATGAAGACCTAAAAGACAAATTTTATCATCTGAAGGGTCAAAAATAGGACAGACAATATAACATCATCACTAGATGATATGACATCATCAGACGATACAAGATTAGGAAAATTGCCATAACATTCCCTATAGACACTGGATTAAGGTTTTCGTTAGACGGTTTGAAAGAGAACTTCAAGATCTACAATTTTTTTGAAGACCTCGAAGACAAATTCTATCATCTGAAGGTCAAAATAGACCAGACGATAGGGTACAGAAGAAGTTTTGGTCAACATAGAAGAAGCAGAAAGTCAACTATAGACGATATGGCGTCATCATAGATGATATGACATCATCACAGACGATACGTCTTCATAGACGATATAACGTTATCATATACAATATGACGTCATCACAGACGATACGTCTTCACAGACGATATGACATCATCAGATGATGCAAGATTGGGAAAATTGTCATAATGTTCCCTATAGACATCGGATTAAGGTGTTCTTTATTTAGTTGAAAAAGGACTTCAAGATCTACAACTTTCATGAAGACCTTGAAGACAAATTCGATCATCTAAGGTGTCAAAAATAGGACAAACAATATGACATCATCACTAGATGATATGACATCATTAGACAATACAAGATTGGGAAAATTGCCATAACTTTTGACTCGAAAGTCCAAAATTCTCATACTATATACCGTTGGAAAGATAAAAGACAGACCTACAACTTTCTAGAAGACAACTGTGCCTAATTCAGCATAGATCAACCCATATTTTTTCCTAAATTTAGAACATGAAATTTTCCCCTTATGTAAACTTGAAAATGCAATGGACACATTTTGAGAGTCATGGACAAAACGCAATCATGTTTCATTAGCATCAAAAGATAATAGTTTTACAAAGCTTTAGTAGGCATTTCAAGCTACAAATACATTAATATCTCAAAATCCCAAAATACAGAAGATACATGAAAAATGATTTACTCAAAATGCAACTAAAGCCTTGTTTTACAAGATTTGCTTCAAATACGAAATAAACAAAGATCGGAGTGATGCCTTGTCCCTTGACTACTCAATATTTTGCTCATCACCTAGATATAAGGAGGAGAATGGGGTGAACTTAAAGTTTGTGGGTAACAATTTTATAACTAGTAACAAGCAAAACCATTGAAATAGTCATTTCCATTTTAAACATTCACATTCATGCAACACATGCATGCATCACTCTTATCATATATCATGAGCATGTAATCACATCAAAATAGTTTAGGCAGATCTATAAACATGACGCACTACACATTTCCTCATAATGGTCCTGTGTAGTCGTAAACTTAAGGGAGTCTACGAAGGAGCTCTGTACCACTAGCGGGCAAGCGGGAGAAGCCTTTAACTTGGTCAACGTGCACGTGACATTCTTGAAGGGTCTACACCAAACCCACATAACATGTAATTCATGAACTGAAATCAGTTTGCCCTTATGGCACATTTTTGGAAACTTGATTTGATAAACTTGCTATTCTTTCAAAAAATCATTTTCATCTTTTCTTTCGTAAATCAAAACACAATCCATATACTAAACATGTAGCACATTTTCAAAGCATTCAAAGAGCAATAAAAGCGCATTTAAAAGTTGTTGAAAACATTTATTTCCATTTCTTGAAAGAGACATTTATGGCTTATTACTTAATTATAAAAATGTAACCCACCACGAATTCCTTGCCTAAGAAATTGGCTCAAAGATGTCTTTCCTCTTGCTCCTCTTGCCTCCTTTGGTCCCCTTCTTGATTTCCTTCATAAATGACAAATTTTCCATTCAAGAGGAATTCAAATTGAGAACCCTAAGAAAATACATTCACTAAATTGACCCTAGAATACTTAAACTCATATATTTCCTAAGCTTCATGAACCAACATCCTTCCAAAAATCCAAAGATTAAAAATGACCTTACCTTGATTCTTCACCAAAGGAAGAGATCTTTGGGTCAAATGGAAGCTCTTCTCTTCCTCTACGTTTTTCCCCTTCTTGAACAACTTCAACATCTCTGTTAAAGTCTAAGAAAGATGAAACCCTAGCTCAACTCTCTCTTCTTTTCTCTCAATCACCGAAACCTCTCTTCTTTCTCTAGTTGATTTTGTTATTTCACTTCCTTCTATTCCATTTTCGTTTTCCCCCCTTTTTAGGAAGAAAACAACACTTCTTTCTCCCCATTTTACCCTTGATGATAGATAAAAGTCCACCTTGCCCTTCCTTTAATACCTTAAGGTTTTTAAGCTTAAGTAAGCTACCCAAAATACCCTTTATGCATTCCTACTTCTTTTAATTTAACCAACCCATGAAACAAATCCTACCAACATAGACATAAAAAAAAACTTTAACTCCCAAAAATCACCTTTTCAAACCTTATAATTGTTTAAATATGCTTAGCTAAAGAAAAAGAATTTGAGGGCCAACAGATGTTAACTTCATGTTTTCCTCATCTCTTGATCAAAATCATCACCTCTCTGGATGTTTCACGTCTCAGTTTGCTGCAAAATTTGGCTCTCTCCAATTGCCTCCACTCATGTCCTTTTATAGAAAATTTTAGGGTTTCTAAGGTATACACGAGCATGTGAGAGAACATGTATAATGTATAATAAAAAATAATTGAATTAATGATTTCATAAGGACACAAAGACTTACATGAGCAATATACACAGTCGTGTATCTCAGTTTACGTGGGTGTGTAAATCTATATAGCCAAAACTAAAAAATTTCAATCTTCACACATTTATAGATACTTACACCGCCTCTACACACTGGCGTGTAGGTCCTTCATTGCTTCAATTCTTTGTCTTGTGCCACATTTTCATTCGAATTTTTCTCCTTTTATTCCATGAAGGTTGTCACAACCTATAAACGCCTTTGGAGTGAATTAAGTACCAAACATACAATAAAACTATAAAATATCAAGCAAAATACATCAAATATGAATGAATAATTATAGTCAAATTAACATCTATCAAACATCCCAACACTTAAGCTTTTTCTTATCCTCAAGCAAATCATAATCTAACTTATCAACTTTATAACATCCATTCTTTATTGATCTCAACCTGTACATCTATACTCTAATTCATCATGTCATATTAATCAAATTAACATACAAGTATACTCAAGTTATCCTAAAACTAACTTGATAAGTCAATGTTAATAATACCTACGTCAATAATCTCATTGAATTCAAAATCATGAATCTTTACACCCTTACCAAGGTTTCACTCAATACACTCAAGTGTTTAGGGTGAAAAGTATCAAACTCTCAAATTAATGCCTAGTAGAATTCTTATCTTAGGCTTGTAATATTATCATATCACCATCATTTGAAAGTTAATTAGAAACAAAAATCAAAAGGTCTTTATAAGGTTGTAATGGGGCTTAGGTAAGGTATGATTGGGATAATAAAAGTGTAATTAAATTGAAGGAAATTTATAAATAAAAACATTACAAAAAACTTGTTTATAACATACAGGTCCTTTTATTATACATTGATACTATACTTTTTTTCTTTTCTATGCTCACTTTTTTTTCAATATTATTTTCGAGCATTCATCCTGTACCACAATTAAAGAAATCTTGTACCATTCAAAATCTCAAGTTTCAAATAGTCAAGTAAAGTAAATAATATTTAGGGTTCAAAATTGTTAAAAGGCTTCAAAGAAATTAGGATAAAAGGTTACTAATTGGGTTATGATCAATGAAAAAGGCTATGGCTCAAAATTCGTTATTATTAAGTGATAAAAAGGGTTAAGGTAATTACCCAAGAAATAGGCTAAATAATTGTTGAATCTAAATGCCTTTATTACTTTAATGCTTCTAATTTAACAAAGTATGATCTCAATATGTATAATAAAAGCAAGTTCTAGAGTTGTTCAACTATGGATGATAACACACATAAAAGGATAAAAGAGCTTATTTTTTAAAAAATTTTGCTCTAAGGATCAAAAGCCACCAAAAAAATTGATCTTATGTATCTAAATAATATGCAATTTCTTTCAAAATGACTATCTCAATAATTACTAAAAATATGACTTATAAAGGAAATTTTATTCTCACTATTATCCTTTTACATACTAATTCATATCAATATTCAATAATGAAATAAAGTATTGATAGACATATTTCAACTAATTCAGGATATCAATTAATAAAATTTAAAAACAAAGAATATAATAAGCTTAAGAAAATCATTAACTCCTTGCCTACACTTAAAAATGTACATTGTCCTCAATGTACATAATATAAGCACATATGATAAGTGAGAAAGTTTAGTTGGTACTTCCCTGAGTAATACACTTTTTTTATTTTAATTTTGGGATTGTCCATTTAATATTATACTAACATCCTTGCAAAATAGGAAGAAAAATGGATAAAAATAAATAAAGATAACAAATAAATATAAAATATGAAGGTAAAAAAACATAACAAAATCAAATCTTAATTCTTGGGTTGCCTCCCATGTAGCATTTATTTAACGCCTTTAACTTGACATGCCTTCCTTATTACCATTATCCAGGATCTATGATGAGTGACTTACTTCCACCCCTTTCTCCACAAAGCGATTCCATAGCCTATAAATAAGTCACAAGTTGTAAGATAATAATAAGGGCATAACTTATTAAATTAATCACTTCAATTTACTCCATTAATGGGCTTTTCAAAGACAAACTATTTATAAAATAAGGTATAACGAAACTTCTTGACTCTTCTATTAATGTAAGTAGTTTGTCTTTGAGGAAGCGAGAATCCTCCGTATTTAAGATGGATACCAATGAAAAATAATATTTGATATTGATTTTCCTAGACAAAGGCTTCTGGCTCCTGTTCTTCTCCAATTATCTCTTTCGAATTCTTTACTTCCTCTTTTTGGATACAAGCTTCCTCTTCTTCTTTATACTCTACTTCTAGAAACTGGAAGCTCATTTCCTCTACTAAGGATGATTTTCATTCCATGTTCCTTAGGATTTGTTTCAGTGGTACTAGGCAAACTCCTCCCCAATTCGTTAGACAATATAGTTGCTAACTAACTAACCCAATTCACCATATTTTATATACGAGTCTCTATTCTCTGATGCCTCACGTTTGATTCTTGAACATATTTGGTCACCCTATCTTCTAGAGCAACAATTAGCTTCTCTCCTTCTTGAAATGTATCATGTTTAGGTAAAGAAAATCTCTTCCTGAATGCATGCTGGATAGCTACACGTTTGGTAAGATATTTTATTAGTTTATCTGTAATACTTTTGTATTGTTGCTCTTGTTGTACATATTCAGTTGGAGTATAGCCATTCTATCCATATGCATAAGGTTTGCTTCACTCTAAATTATAAGTATTCTCGTATAGACCTAGAGGTTATGTTGGACCCCGTCTCCGAGGCCCAACATTCGGACCCACACAGCATGAGAAGGCCCCAACAATGTTGGAACCCGATCTCGGGAATCCGGATCCCAACCGGAAAACAGAAAACTAAACTAAATCGGAGCATTTCCACTCTTGCTTTGATACCAAACAATGTTGGACCCCGTCTCCGAGGCCCAACATTCAGATCCATACAGCATAGAGGACCCCACAACCGGACACATAGACTAATCACAAATAGGGGAAAAATTCTCTTTATAAAATTTAGGGTGGCTTTTTAATAAAAATGATCCCTTGGATCTAACGATTCCAACGCAACTGGAATCGCTCAATTCGGACTTAAAAGGAGGAAGTTATGAATAAAATACTATCTTAAGGAAAATGATGAAACTGGCCCTCTACCGACTTCGAGTGAAAATCCGAAAATCTAGGAGGCAAAATCACTACTCGGGTTCTTCATAAAAGTTGTAGCATTTTAACTCTAGTTTAATACAAAAAAAGATTCGCCTCGATCCGAGCTCCGTAGCTCCGGATATTGCAAAATTAGTAAGGCATACTCAGACTTTTACCACCGACCGTCACACTTTGCTTTAAACCATATTTTTGGAAATAAAATAAACACTGATAAAACAAGTGTAGGAAGATAGGAAATTTTCTTAGGAAACCGACGGTTCGAAAATGAGGTCAATCGGAGGTCTACACAAAAAGTTAGAGCCAAAAGAGTGGAGAGGGGTCGGCATCACAAAACCTTTACACAAGGTCGGTCGGGCACACGCCCGACCGACTCGCCCAGGATCGCTCGGCATAGCCGAGCGATCGGGCGCGAGATCGCTCGGCATTGCCGAGCGATCGGGCGCCGGGCGCACGAGATCGCTCGGCATTGCCGAGCGATCGCCCAGCGCTCGCGCGCTGGGCGCCGAGACCGCTCGGCGATGCCGAGCGGTCGCTCGCCCGACCGCTTGGGCGATCGCCCGAGCGATCGCTCGGGCGCTCGCCCATGCGGGCTTTCCAACAAGCCGACCGACCTACAGCCCGACATCCAAACTTCAAACCTTCATAACTTTCGACTCCGACCTCCAAATTAGGCAAAATTTGTGTCTATTTCATAGAGAAAAAGGAGATCTACAATTTTTCAGTAGAACCCCGACCCATATTCCCCCTCTATGAGGGCCAAAAATGGGTCGGAAGTTCTGTCTACCGATTTACACACATTACTGACACTTGCAATTTATTTCAGCGACTCATACCAACCACTTTAACACCTCAGACAGCTCACCTACCCCTCTTACCTATCAATTAACACATCAAGAACAGCTCATACACCTTGACAAGAATCCCAGAAGCTCTCCCCCAAAGTACAAACCCAACAGAACTCAGAAATCTGCAGAACATGCTACAACCCCAAAATTTGCAGAACTTCCACAAATCTTAACCTTAGCCAATTTTCCAGATAGCTCTCCCTACCACTCAACACATCAGAAACAGCTCTCCCCTACCCAATAACACATCAAACAGCTCCTGCACCATGGCAAATGTTCCAGGAGCTCTCCCAAATCATAAAACCAACAGCAACAACTCATCAGACACAAGACTAACTCAATTTGTTTTCCAGAACATGTACAATTTACAAAATCAGTATCAGCGCAAACAAAAGAGAGACTAGAGCTCTCATCTCTTTTAAACATAACCAAGTATGCATTCACAGCTTTAGTTACATATCG
>JANZXV010352962.1:0-11451 GCA_027576455.1 Erythroxylum roigii
TAATAAATAAATATTAAAATTGGAAATACAAAAAATAATATTTAGAATAAAAATAAAAATAAAACAATTTTTACTTAATTCAAATTTATAAATATTTTAAATTATTTGAGTTGTAGTTCGGTTACTTATTCAAATAAAGCGATAAAGTTTAAGCACTGAATTATTTTTCAAAGTAGCAATGCCAATTAATAAGTGGAACGTCACTTGCGTGAAAACGAAAATGTTATCACTTAGTATATTAAAAATATTACACAGACGCTCTAATATATTAAAATTCTACAATATTAGACATTGATATATCTTTAGTCACGATAGTATGGTATGGACATTCAAAAGTGTCAACAAATCTGTTGTAGCATTACTTTATGCATGAACTACAAAGAAATCTGGCATCACTTTGAAAAAATCAAAGAGCCTAGCCTTTGTTTCCCGTCACCTGAAAACATGAAAGGAAAGGAAATAACAATAAAAAGATACTCGCTTGCGACTCCAAACATCAATTTCGTTAACATTTTTTGATTATCTTCTGATTGGTTATTCTTCTGTTCTGTCAGATAATGATGCTATCTATTGCTCGACTGAGGTCAGTGTATAATATGATGGCTACTAAATGACAACTCGGTACGTCTTTTTCGTTCACGAAGAACTAAATCTAAAGGGGTACTTCTAGGAAATGCGCCGCCGGCCGTGAGGTGGTGGTGATGGTGAATATATGAGCAGATATTTTTTGCTTAAAAGGATGGTTAGGGATCGTAGACATTTTCCAGGGAAATTCCATTTTTTCTCGACGACTGAAGTTGCTTTTACACATGGGAGGATAAGACTTGATCGATCATGCATGCCCCTAACAAAAACATTTTCCTCTTTCCCACAGTGACATACAGGTTTGTTGGTGTTGTTCAGCTCTTCGATTCGACGCCTTAAAAGTCAAGGAATTGGGTGGGTGGGTTTGGTCAAATTGCAAAAGATGGTCCCATATCATGTGCGTCTGGTTATCTTTAAGTTGGGGTCTCACAACAGTGTGATATTGTTTATGTATTGATTTTGGGGGATCCACTTTTCTGGGATCTTAATTACCATATTTAGGCCACAGAATTTAGAAAAGACCAAGGGAAATAGCAGTTTTAAAACCATTTCTTCTATAGTCAGTAAGATGTCCCAGAAAAAAAAAGTGGTTCAGCCGGATTCTGCTGAAGTTGACCGTCGTTGTTTTGATCCATGACTTGTGCTATTCTGGCTATGAGATACCTGCAAAACAGATGAAGGCACGCCGGGGGTTGATTCCCGGAAGGCCCCTCCGACGCTCAAGTTAATATTTTCGTAGGGTTTTTGGCCGCTGTAAACAGGGAAAGTAGGGTTGTATTGTCATACCTGAATTACGTTAGAATTATACCTTATATACCTGAGATTGCTATTAGGTTTAGGTCTTTACGTAAGTCGTAACGTTTGCATGGAAGTCTAACACCCGATGGACCGAATGGGCTGTGATTGTTGGGCCATCGATGTCCAGGCCCGAGGTTGGGCCGGTCAAGGCCGGTCCAGCCGACCCGACCAAAAAGTATTAATGACGGTTGTTTGACATGAGAAGTATTAAGAGGATCAAATCTTTAATTGATATTGAGGGATACGTTAAGCAAGCAATATTTTTAGAAGCTGAACAGGATAGGATGGGAGAAAGTTTAACGTAACAGCCTGATCCCAAATTTTCTTAATCCTTCAACAATCGCAAGTCTAACGTAACAGCTAGCTTCTTGTTGGTAAATATGTAAACCCTGGTCCTTCACCAAAACCCTCAAATGTAGGAAGTTCATAGACGTTCAAAATATGCATACAGTATTAAAAAGCCTCGGTCGATATGCTTTTGCCATAAAAACTGCAACTTCATACAAGCTTCAGAAAAACGCACTTACGTTTTGAGTAAATTCCGCTATGCAAAATAAAGTTACCATTAAATTTTAGAAAGACTAAACTTTCATTGCCACTTTTGCATTGGAAAGGATTTGTTAATGAGTACAAAGATAGATGGAACCACGTTACTCTTTTGGCTCACACACACACCTCGTGTTGTGTCACACTCACACTTCAAGATTAGAACTTGGAAAGCATCTGCGAATAAGAACCTCTCTCAAGTCTCAAATTTGAGTAACTTTTATTATTGCCCCATAATTAAATGCACAATAATAACGTCAGGAATTGAGTCACGTACCCAATCAGCACATGCCATGTCAGCGCTAACCTCGCGTCTTAGTCATAATAAACGCTTTAGTTTTCCATGCCCCATAACAAACGCTTTAGTTGTCTCCTTATACTCTATAAGCGAACCTTATCTTCTCTATCAATTTTAATATTTCAGAATCATATTTGGTGATTTAGTAAGATAAGAGCAAAAAATGCTGATTTAGATATAGAAGGAAAGTAGGTCCTTTTCAAATCTAGCCGAAGTCTAATAACTCGTACTCAAGTGAAATGATTTAAGGAGAGGCTAGATTGCATGGTTCAAATCAAGTCTAGTATAAGCCAAAAAGAAATTCAAGTAGCTCTATTGTTAACTCTTTTATTTCTTTTTACAAAGAGTTTTAAAGACGATTGTTAAATGTTCAACCTAAAAAAGGATGATTAGTAAATATTCCCAACAAGTTTATCAAAATAGAAGAATGAGTCTATAAACTTCAAGTAGGTAAGTTGTTATTTTCACTTGTTTTAAGTATGAGTATAAATATAATTTAAAATAAATAAATGTGAGTGTAGATATTTCTATATTATACTCAAATTTGACTAATTGTCATTTGTTGGAACACTCTATAACTTATCATAGATTTTTTTTATTTATATCAATAAATTATAGAGAAAAAGAACTTCGTGGCTAAAATGTAAAGGACGAGATATAAGATAAATGCAATTTCGTTACCCCTTTATAATCAACTTGAACCCAAAGTTGACATATTAAAGATATTAACTGTTGGAGCCCTTCGTGCTCCTTTGAGATCTTTGCCTTTCTACTGTTTGGAACTGCATATTTTGCTCTTCATTGTCTATCCCAACTTCTTGTGTAGATTGAGTGGGAGGTGAGTGACTAGACATTTCAAAAAGATTTTGGGGAAGTGGTGATGTGGTCTTAGTGTGTTCACTGAAGAGGTCACCACGATCAGCTAAGTGTATAATGGGATCTGTAGTAAGTTCAAAAGAAGGTCCCTTTGGAGCATCAAGTGAAGTTGGGGTAGATTCATTCTCAACACTGTTTGAGAGAATAGGATTGTCCATACTGTTCAAGGGAAAAGCATCAGTGTTCTCAGTAGGATGATGATTCTGACCATTTGGAAGGCACTCTTGGTCTGCATTTCCAGTGCATCTGTATCATGAGTTTTATCCATGCCCATAGGTTATTGATAAGTCCTTGTTTGAAAGAATTTTCTTGTAGCCTTCCACACTTTCCCTTGGATTTTAGGATGTGGTTTCCATTGATATGAAACTGAAATGTTGTCCTCTGGAATTACCTTCCCCTTACTAAGTCTCAAAATTGGAATCACAGCTGGAAGTTCCTAGGAGAGCTCTACACTTACACAAATTCGAGCATAGCCTATCCTTTTTTTCAATCTCGTATTTTCATCCATACAAAGGGGTTTCCCTATGAAACTTGCTAAAGAACTCAAGCCTTGAGTAGTCCAGTATTCTAAAGGTACATTATGGAAATTAATCCATAAGGGAAGTTGTTGAAGTTTGATGGAATCAAGTTGCAAGGAAGGTTTCCACAATTGGATAAATTTTGGTTAATTGCCTATATGCTAGGGACCCTCCTCTAAGACTTTGTTTGCTATTAAAGTAGAATGAAACGTGAACAAATGAGGTCTTCTTCAGTCAATAGAACATCAACTAGCCCTCAGTTTTTCCAAAGTTTCTGTGCCCATTGTTGAATGAGAGGAAAAGCAGGGCGTTGGTCAAAGAAAAATCCCACAAGTGTGGTGTCCCTGCTGCGAGTGCCTTCTTCCAATAGTTCAATTTCTAGGCAAACAATAAGCTTACCATCAATTTCCTTTGGAGGTTTGAACAGGATGCTTGAGGCATATGGACCCCCGACGACCTGTTTCCAGCCTTTTTAAAGAAGGGCTGTTGTTATAAGATTAGCGTTAGGGAGTTGGATGCAATAGGCAGAGTGTTATAGTAGTTAGGATGAGGATGAGACTAGTTTGGAGGAGGGTCTGAAGGCTTCCGAGAAGGCAAAGATGGAAAATCATCTTTGCTTTCGTTAGCCAAAGGTTGCATGGTCAGAAAATAGAGCTAGAGAAGGAAAAAGTTGTGTTGGCAGAGGAGGAAAGTTGAAAAGAAAACTACTCAAAATGGGAAAGGATAGTGGTGAGTAAATAAATTTGGTGTGAAGACACGAAAAAGTCCTTGGGGTTCTAGGTTCCAAATCAGAGGATGGGAGTAGGTGGAGAATGAGGGGGACGGGTAGTAAGGGAGTAGGTGGAGAAAGAAGGAGAAGAAGATGCGTACTAGAAAATAGGATTTAGGTAGTCTGGGCATGAAGTGAGTTGGAGAAGCCATCTTGCTAAAGCAAAACCATCTCTAGAATGTCTGAGGTTTAAGTTTCCCTCCAAAGCAAGTTGCTTTAAGGGATTTTATTTGGAGGGAAAGGCCTCTCATTGTAGGATTACTAGAAACCAAAATAAAAGTAGAGAATGTTGGTAAGTTAAATCTGGGTTCAGGTTGGCAGAAGCTTACAAACCATTCCCACCATTTTCTTGGTCGCATTATAGTCTGTTATAAGGCTGATGAAGTTACAGTTAAGCTTCTCCATTCCTTTGAGCAAATGTTACACCTTAAACTATCCTTTTTGAATGATAACATTGATATCATTTCATCAATCATCTATGCTACTAATTTTGGCTTCCAAAGAGCATCATTATAGTCTGATTTAATCACTCGCAACAGAGACATTCGACTGTCTTGGATCTTATGTGGTGATTTCAACTCTATATTGTTTCCATCCGAGGCCCATAATAACTGTAATCTTCGCCATTTCTTTGAGGATTTTAGGATCTGTGTTGATCAACTGGGAGTGACAAATTTGAAGTTCGTTGCCATAAGTACATACGATCTAATAAACAAAGATCCCATTAGTTCATACAAAATAAACTTGATCTTATGTAGTGATTTCAACTCTATATTGTTTCCATCCGAGGCCCATGATAACTGTAATCTCCGCCATTTCTCTGAGGATTTTAGGATCTGTATTGATCAACTGGGAGTGACAAATTTGAAGTTCGTTGCCATAAGTACATACGGTCTAATAAACAAAGATCCCATTAGTTCATACAAAATAAACTTGATCGTGCCTTGGTTAATGGAAACTAGCTTGCTCGGTTTCCTAACATCAGTGCCTTGGTTAATGGTTTAACTAACCTTTCCTTTGCAGATGATCTGTTATTATTTTGCATTGCCAAGCTTGAATCTATACAGAGCTTTATGACGGTGACAAATTTAAAGCAATATTGAGCTTATGCATCAACATCAATAAGTACTTTACCATTTCTAAAGGAGCTGCTCCAATGGCCACCCAAATAATGTCACTCACGGGTATGGTTGAGAAAGGCCCATCCTTAATCTATCTGGGTCTTCTAGTTTCAATAAGAAGACTTGCCTTCCTAGAATGTACTACAATTATAGAGAAAATTCAAAGACGAATAGGATCCTGGGTGAATAAATTCTTATCTTTTTCTGGAAAACTTCAACTTATCAAATCAGTATTGAATTCCTTGCGTATATACTGGTGCTTACATATTTTTCCTTGCCAAAGGTGTCATCAAGGCAATAGAAAGAATACTCAAAGACTTCTTGTGGAATCAGTCGATAGGAGTTAAAGGAAGTGTAAAAATCAAATGGACTGATATTTGTTACCCAAAAGAAGAAGGAGAGTTAAATATTACCTCTGTTAAGCTCACAAATCAGTCACTATTATTAAAGAGGTTATGGTGGTTTATCGAAGATAAAACATCTTTATGGCAATGATGGATACATTCCTATTTTCTTAGAGGGAGAAGCATCTGGGCTGTCTACATGTCTCCAAATAACTCTTATTTTCTGAATCAATTACTGCACATGAGAAATCTTGTACAAGACCATAAGACTTTCACCATCAGTAATGGGAAGTCAATTTCCCTATGGTTTCATAATTGGATAGGCCAAGGAAATCTATGCCATACGCAACAGTTACACAGAGCTCTTACTGATATTCCTCTAGATACCAAAATGGAATCTTTTGTCAATGGTGATAGATGGCATTTACTAGATCACCTTACTCACTTATAACCTTCATATGCTCCTGATATGAGTTTAATTGTTAATACATTTAATTATTTATACTTAGCGATTAATGACATAAAAATGCTTAAGATACTCCCTTTGACTCATATATGATTTTAGGTACAATTTGGAAGCAAAGAAGTTAAAGTGAGTCAAAAACACCACATGTAGGCCTTTTTCGAAGATTTATTTTTGCTTGTCTTCATAGAGAAAACAAAAGAAAATAAAAGTCAAGGAGGAGATAAGAAAAATGAAAGAACAAAGAAGAATTAAAGTGGCCAAGCTTGAAAGCCAAGAGCAACAAAAACGACTTGGAATAGAGCTTAAAAAAACATGAAGAGAAGATTTCAATTAAAGATATTCCTAGGAAATAAAACTACAATATTTTAAAGAGTGGAGAGAAGCTTCCTTTTAATGATGGACACGTTCCAAGCTAAGATTTGAGAAGACAAAAATCACAAGCTAAAAGGCCTTCCAGGAGCTTAAAACGTGAAAAGCAAATGAAGAGTGGGCTTCCTTTGACAAGTGTCCCACTAATTTGACAAGAAAAGACCAAAAAAAAAAGCATTTAAAGAACTTGCCAAAACAGCATCGAGGACCAACGTTTCAAGAAGCACAAAAGCAAAACGAGGGGCGCAGCAGGCGTTGTGCGTTCGTCTGCGTTCCAAAGAGAGGAGGGGTCGTTTTGATTAAAACGCAACATCCTAAGCATAAGGATTTAAGTGGGACTCCAAGTTAAATTGTCCCATCAAGAAGCTACAGAGGGGTGAGTTAATTGGGGAGCAGTTAGCGAATAACAGGAGAGTGTTGAATTGCGTTAAACGCAGACGAGTAGAGTAGCACAGTGGAGGCTTGGCTGGCAGCTTGAGTGCAAGCGTGAAGTAGACTAGGAGTGCGGCTTGGTGTAGCTGGAGAGCAGCGTGCGTGCTTGTGAGATTGGGAGCAGTGAACTATTAAGTGGACACCAAGTTTATTTGTCCAATCCAAGCGCAGTGACATGCGTGAAGACCTTGCGGCAATGAACATAAATTAAGGAATTTTTATCTAGGGATTAGAATGGGGGGGGGGGGGTTGTAAGTATTTTTTCGGGAAAGACCCATGAAGTACTAGACGTCCCAACATCAGTTCGAAGGTAATATCGATGTTGACGACTCGGGTTAAGTATTTTTTATGATTTTGTTGTTTCTTTCTCTCACAAGAAATTGATTGTGTTATCCGATGTTAATTGATTTGGGTTATGTGTATATGGATAATTAAAATTTCGTTATTATTATTTGTGTATGAACCCATTGGGTATTGTGAGATTATGGTTTTAATGTGTTCATTGAATTGTTAATTGCAAACCCATTGCTAAAATTTCGATATAATCTGTAATTGTTATGTTGAAATTCAAGTGTAGCGATTAATGATTTGTAATCATTAGGGATAGTATGACCTAGGTTAAATAGCGCATCGTATGTGGTTGTTGTCTTGATTAATCGGTTTTCCTAATTCGTAATGTAATTGCCTAATTAAATCTAGAGATCGTATCCTAGGTTCTTAGGTGGTTAGGTTTAATTAACGATCATATCTTGATTAAAAAAAATCTAAGGGAAAGCTCGGGTTAATTATTAACCCATGATTAATAGTTGCTAGGAGAGGTTAAAGAACAATAAATCAATAAAATATGCTTAATTAGAGTGTAGGCCGAGATTGAATTAAAGAACCGGGTTCTTTCCAAATCCCCCACTTTTATCATTTTTTCGTATGTTTTCTTTACTTTGTTTTTATTAGTTAGTTTTATTTTATTTTCTTCTTTCAAAATCCAAAATATCCCAGATCACCCGCTCACAGATATTGTCCGCTTTGGGCCTTGGCCCAGCCAAGTTCTCACGGTTTTGCTTTTCCCAAGGCCTTCTCAGGAGGTCACCCATCCTAGAACTACTCTCACCTAAGCACATTTAACCTCGGAGTTCTGATGAGATCTGGTGCATTAGGTCATGGAAAACACGTCTATAAGGGAGAGATATCCGTACCCTTATAGGCCTACTTTGTTCCCCTCTCTAACCGATATGGGATCTTACAGGATCGACTAACCCATGTGCAACTACCATTCACATGGAACCTTTCCCCTCGACGAGCTTACCCCATCTCTTAGGATTGACTAACCCATGTGCAAGTGCCATTCACATGGAACCTTTTCCTTCGACGAGCTTCCCTCGTCGCTTCCCTTGCACATAGGTTAGTCGATCCTAAGAGAGAGGGGAAGCCCGTGAGAGGAAAGGTTCCGTGTGAGCGACACTTGCACATGGGTTAGTCAATCCTAAGAGATGGGGGAAGCCTGTCGAGGGGAAAGGTTCCACGTGAACGGCACTTGCATATGGGTTAGTCAATCCTAAGAGACGGGTGAAGCCCGTCTGATAGAACCCAAAGAGGACAATATATATAAGCGAGTGGTCTGGGCTGTTACAAATGGTATCATAGCTAGTACCTGAACCGTTGTGCCAGCTAGGCTGAGCCTTAAAGAGGGTTGGGCCCTAAGGGGGGTGAATGATGAGATCCCACATTGGCTGGAGAAGGGAACAAAACATGCCTTATAAGGGTATGGATACCTCTCCACCATAGACGCGCCTTCCCTAGTGTGGGAAGAGAAAAATCGTGAGGGGTTTGATCCGAGGGGCAACTCATAGCAAACAATATCTACGAGCGGGTGGTCTGGGCTGTTACAGATTCTTCTCTAATGATGGTGAACGTTTGGTGTACAAGCTTAACAAATCCATATATGGATTGAAACAAGCCTCCTGTCAATGGTATTTGAAATTCCATAAGATAATCTCTTCATTTGGTTATGTAGAGAATATCATGGATTAATGCATATATCAAAAAATTAGTAGGAGTACAACTTGTTTTCTTGTTCTATATGTGGATGATATTCTTCTTACCACCAATGATAAGGGTTTGCTATATGAGGTGAAACAATTTCTTTCTAAGAATTTTGATATAAAGGATATGGATAAGGCATCTTATGTCATTGGTATTTAGATCCATAGGGACAGATCTCAATACATTTTCGGTCTATTCCAGGAAACTTATATTAATAAGGTCTTAGAGAGATTTCAGATGAAAGATTGTTCACCGAGTATAGCACCTACTGTGAAGGGTAATATGTTTAATTTGAAACAGCGCCTGAAAAATGAGCTTGAAAGGGAACAAATGAAAAATATTCTATATGTTTTTGCAGTAAGGAGCCTAATGTATGCTCAGGTTTGTACAAGACCTAATATTGCATTTGTTGTTAGAATATTTGGAAGATATCAGAGTAACTCAGGTACTGACCATTAGAGAGTTGCCAAAAAGGTTATAAGGTACCTTCAAGGGACCAAAAATTACATGTTTATGTATAGGCGAACTGATAATCTCAAGATATTTAGCTACTCAGATTTGGATTCTACTAGTTGTGTTGATTCACGAAAGTCAACATCTAGATATGTGTTTATGTTTGCTATTGGAATTGTATCCTGGAGGAGTTCGAAGCAAAATTTGTCTGCTACTTCTACCATAGAGAGTTCATTTCTTGTTTTGAGGCTACCTAACATAAAGTATGGTTGAAGAGTTTCTTATCAGGGCTTAGAATTATGGATTCCATTTCTAATCCATTAAGAATGTACTGTAATAATTCATCTGCAGTTTTCTTTGCCAAAAACAACAAGAGTGATAGTCGAAATAAGCGAATTAACATTAAATATTTGTCCATTAGGAAACATGTCAAAGAGAACAAAGTGGTCATTAAACACATTAGCATTGAATTAATGATTGTTGATCTCTTAACAAAAGGCATGCCACTAAAGAGTTTTAAGGAACATGTTGCTAGAATGAGACTCGATTTCATTATGCGATCTATTGTATGTACTTTCACAAAACTCTTATTAATTTTGTTATTTTCTCATTCTGGTTTACACATTTTTATTTTGATAATAACACATATTATGGACCTAGAATAAACATATAGGTTTATTCATCTAGTTAAAGTGGAATACGAAATAGGATGCAGTGGAGGACTAACCGCCATGATTTGCACATTTGGTTTCTTTAATTGAGTAGATGTTTCATGACTTTTAGCTTACATCTACGACTCAAGTGGGAGACTATCGTCTATTGTTACCCAGTAGTTTCACCATTGTGATAGGTTGTCTCTGTTGCTTTTATTTTGAAACCTCACGACCTTCCACTACGAACCGTCTTCTCTACCTGTTGTTTTAATGGAAGACAACAGGGAGTATAAAAACTGTGAAATGGTATTGGGTCCTTTAGCTTGACTTTTTTTTTTTCTGCACATACCATTTGATTGCATTTGCTAAAAGTTTAGCAAAATCTTCTCATCCATTTGAATCTCAACGTCAATGGCAAGAAGTATGAGATTAAAATTCCGTATTTTCATTTTTCTTGTAATAGAAATGTATATATTTTAAATTCATGTCTAACATATTCATCTATATTCAACTTGTTTTATTTAATAAATTTGAGCTTGGACACAAGAAATTCAGGTGTGTTTCAATTACTCTAATCCAAATTTGGTTAATATTAAGTATGGATTTGATATGAGTACGTATTAAATAAACAAGGCATAATATGTATTTAATGTACAACTGAAAAAAAATTTAAGATAAGAATCCACCAACGTTAATAGTTTTTAAGAAATGAAAATCTTTAGAATCCACATCATTAATAGTTTTTAAGAAAAGAAAATCTTCACTAGAAAATATTAGCTGAAGCATATTAAGGGTGCAATTTAATGAATGCATCCTTAATTATAGTATATTTATCTTTAAATGCCATATAAATTTAAAATGTAATTAAAGAAGAATATTTTGGATTTGATTAATCAGTGTCAATTCTTTTATCAAATATGGTAAAAGTATAGATACAAGTATGCATTCTAGCGATGGGTATGGGCGAAGACTAACGGCCTGTTTGGTTCAAGGAATGAAATAGATGGGGAATAGAATAGCTATTCTTAAGAATAGAAAAGATGAGGAATAGAACAGAATGAGTATTACTTTGTTTGGTTTAGGAAATGGAATAGAGAAAGAATTTCTATTCCAATGTTTAGTTTGAAAATATAAACTTAGAATAAGAAAAGAATAAGTAACAAAAAGACCACAATGTCCTTAT
>JANZXV010353115.1:0-11436 GCA_027576455.1 Erythroxylum roigii
TAAATCTTCATTTAATGCTATCATGCTTAATCATATTCATAAATGCTTTAATCCTCATTAATCATTTTTAATAATCCTAAAAAAAATTCTGGGTCTGACAGTTCAAAGAGAAAAGATACCCCCTCTGTGCTACCCCACTCCCTTACATACCCTCCAATCGATTAGTTATTAGCTTCTTTCTCCTTTAACTAATTCTAACAAACTCATTGTCTAACCGTATGCTGACTCATCATTCCCTAGGTCACTCACTTTCTGCTCTGCCTTAGTCTTTCTTCTGGAATATGTTAACATGGGTTTGTGGCCCATATTCCTGTTCCTTCCTCCTATTTCTCGTAGAGTAAGTCAATATGGGTTTAGGACCCATATATCTATCACAACATGTTAGGAAGAAGTACAGATGGTGTTACTACATAGCATTATCCTATTTGTTCCTACATATATGGGATGAAAGAACAGGAGTATCTTCCACAATACTGAAAGAAGCTATGAAATTTTCATAGCTGAACTTATTAATGTAAATAGGATTCATATAGCTACTTTTCATATCAAATTTTCATGAGATTCAAATTACATTAGTAGTTAGTGATGTAGTTGTTTTCTAATGTATGTGTTCACAAATGTCACTATCCTTAGCAGCCTGATTACCTTATTTGGTTGAACTTTCTCTTATTGAGAATCTATTGTAAGAAAATTTGAATGTTAGCCTTTTATGGCTTAATTCAACTTTTATTTTTTAAAAAACACAAAACTTACCTTTGATAGTTCCAAATTAAACTAATTAGCAAGATTTCATATTAGATATAGAATGGTAAGACTTTAAAAGAGTCAAAATTAATGATTTTGGATATAGTGCTTAGTTGAAGCATATATTATCTAATAAGTTTAGAACTAATTCTAAAAATAGAAAGTTATGTCCAAAAGGTAGGATATAATCTTACAAATCCTATAAACAAAAAGTTCATTTTAATGAATACATATAAGAGAAAAAAATTTAAGACAAGTTGTGAGACTAAGATAAAGTTCGAAAAAGTTTAAATCTTATGATCATATATCCAATTGGAAGTAATGCTTTTATTGATACATTTGATGTGTAGTTGTAAAGTTTGTAAATATTGAAACATTCACTTTCATGATATATTTAAAAAGTTTATTTTAGAGATGATTGTGAGATTTATCATGTCTAGAAGAAGGTTAGTGGGAGTGTAATTATCCTTTTTAGTGGGAGTATGTAATGACATACTATTTTTCATATTTTCAATTTCTGAAAACATAATAGTCTAAAAAAACTCTTATTGGATATGAAAAGGTAACAACTTAATCTTGTAAATTATATCTATAAAGATAGATATAAAAGTTGTTTGCCTATTCTACTCTAGGTATATAGACAGCGTACTGAAATTATTCATTATTTAAGAAATATGATACTTATGAAATACTAAAGATATCTATTATTCTATGTATGTGTTAATATTTGATTTCAATGTCATATAGGTATAAAATTTAGTTTAAAGTCATAGTTAAGGTATATATTACTTAGAATAATATTATTTTGAGTTAGAAAGGTAACATCAATTACTAATCAAGTCATAATACATTTTTCTTTAATGGAAATGAACATTATTATTTCTTTAAAATATTTGGTATAGTTCCTTGTATTATTTAAATAGTAATGTACGGTAAAACATTAGATCCATTAGGCTATGTTTAATTGGACGTAAAGTTTTTAATGGAATGGTTTGGTTTATAATGGAATTGAACGTAAATGAGTGTAATATTAGAAAATTGTTGTTTGTGAGAGATGGAAGGTTTCATAATGTAATATAGTGAAATCTTGTTTAAATGAAGGGTTTATAATGTAATATAGTGTATCATTTTACATATCGAAGGTTTTTCATTTTTACTGCTTAAGATGGAATGGGATGTAATATGAAATCCTCCTCTTCCATCCCATTCCATTATAAACCTTCCTCCCAAACGATGGAATAATATTACATTCCATTCCATTAATAAACTCTCAACCAAACAGACCCTTAGTCATGTTAAAGGAGCTTAAGGTCTCATCAAAGATTAAATATCTATTTAAATAGTTTAGTTTAATTATGATGATAATTAAAATAAAAAATTTTAAGATTTAAACAAGTCCTCACAAAGGAGAATATTATAAAATCTCTCATTAAACCATTGTTCAAGTAGCAGCATGATCGTCATATAGAGATATTTTATAAGATACTTAAACGATTGATTTAATATAAGTGGAAGATTATTGGTTTATACCTTATAGCCTATTAGTTGATTATAGGTTATATGATATAATTATTTAAAGGCATTCTTTATCTTATGCATGTTTTTAGTCAATAAATGAACGAGACACAGTCTATGGGATAAATATATGTTGCAAATAAAATTATAATAAGATTATAATTATAAAATTTATATTGAATTTATGTATAACCCCTTAATTGTTTTTAATCATTATTCTATTGAGACTAGATATTAATAAAGTAAAAAGACTATACATATTATGTTTCTTCCTTTTGAAAGAAGTAATCAATCTCATAGACTAAAGTATGTAGATACCTAAACAAAGACTAAGGTGTAGATATATTTGAAAATTTTTCTAGGAGCTTATTAGAGCTCAAGTTCACTAAACTAACTCAATATGAGAATTCTATTTAAAGAACTTTTTCAGAAAATAAATAAAATTTATTTACTAAAGCTAAGCTTCTACAACATTACATCGGATCAAGCTTTATACTTGTTACCTTAGTAACTAAGTGAATTACTTTAAGGCATTAAGCTAAGATATATGCCTCTAATCTATAAGTTCCATTCCATGAGTATTTCCTTTATCTAATTGATTGTTTTATTAGCTAGGACATACTTCTCCATTTCAATATCTTTATAAATTCTAGCATTTCTTTCCCTCCATACAGTTCATAAGGAATAAATGAATGTCATCTTAAATATGATGTCATCCTATTTTAAGAAACATACTATTTTCTTAGCCCATTCTAATATTCTCTATTAGTCCTTTGCCCCACAATAAACTTGTATCATATGTAGTACTCTAGACCAACTAGTTTATGAGTAGTTGCACTGGAAAATAGGTGAATAATGGTTTTAAGATAAGATTTACATAACAAAAATAAAGGGTATATGTTGTCAGAACCTAAGTCTTTAGTCTTAAGCCTCTACTTAATCACTAAGCAGTTGATGAATGAAGCTTTGGGAATGAGAGTTTTGTCTTATATCAGATCAAAACAAGGTACCTTAGCTAAGTGATACTTGAAGATCTAAACATATGAAGCATTTGTAAACTTGTGTGAGCTATCTCCCAACCATACAATCATATCCTCCTCCAAGCAAACTGGATTATATTGAGGTATATGACTAGTGATACTGATAAAACCTATAAAATTACATAACTAGTTATCTCCTTGAATGATAAAACACACCTTAGCTTTTAGAGGGAATCTAATAGTAAGATGATTTGACTAACTCTTTTTGCATAAAAGACTGAAATCAATCTAGTTATCAAACCAAAAACATGTGTTGTTGCCATTCCCAGCATGGTTTTTAATTAAGGGGTAAATATGCTCTCTCATCCTTAGCCTCTGAATGAGGCTCCACAAATGCTCCCTGTTGATGCTTATTTACCAAAAGTTGGCTCCATTTATGTAATATTCATTAATCCATTTTGACTACAAGGTGTCTTTATCATTAAGTAGCCTCCATACCCTCTTAGGAAAACGGACATTTTACATTGCTTGTATAGGGATTAAGCCAAGTTCCCCTTCCTATGTAAACATAATTGATCCCAGTTCACCTTTGCTCATTTTAGAATCTTCAACTTTTCCTAACCTTAAGAAGTTTTTTATGCATCTTTCAATCTCATTAATTATCCTCAGTATAAAAAGATGAGCACTCTAATGAATATGGACATTCCTCAGGAATGAGGATATTATTTAGAGTCTTCCATCAATAGACAAGAATCTATTAAGCTAAACATTAATTATAATATTGAAAGTTTCCAACAAAGGGATACAATCCACATATTTAGAATTTTTAGTAGTAATAGGCACTCCAAGATATTTGAATGGAGGTTAAGATTTTACTCAATTCCTTAATAGTTTCAATATCATAAGAGACATATAAGCTGATCTTATAGGAATTCACTCTTAGTTTAGACATATCAGAGAACTCCTTCAATATTCTCATAAGTAATCTAAAGGAATAAGAATTAGTTCCCAATATTTGAAACCTTGGAGGGATTCTCATAGTCTTCACCTTCAAAACACAACCCTTAATTGTTAAAGTCATAATCTTTCATAAATTCCTTCTCTAGAAGAATGCTATCATTGAATGACATACCATTAATAAAGGCACTTTGAGATTGATTAATTAGATCCTTAAGTAATACCTTTAGTTTGCTAGCTATAATCATGGATATGTTTTTGTAAGATGTATTGCAGTATGAAATAGGATGATAATCATGCATGGAGCTTAGGTTCATAATCATGGGAACTAGGCATATATGAGTATTTTTTAAATCCTTTATCAATCCTTGAGTTTGAAAAAATTCTTGGACATTTTCTTCTAATAATGCTCTAGTAATGTTCTAGGTTAATTGAAAGAAATGAGAACTATAGCCATCGAGAATAGGAAATTTGGAAAGAATAAAACTAAATAAGTTTTATTTAATCTCCTGGTTTAAGATAGGTCTAGTTAGATACTCCTTCATTTCCTAGTTTAGTCTATCTTTAATAATCATTCTCAGCCCCCAGCTTCATCTATCCTCATTGGTACTTGAATATGTCATCTTTTTGAAGTACTCAAAAGAAGTTACCTTAATTTCCTCATTATCTGTGTAGGGTACTACATTTTCATTATACAAGATTGTGATCTTATTTTTTTCCTTCTTGAAAGGATGATATTATTGAAGAATTTGGTATATTTGTAACATTCATCTTAGGCTTTTCTTAGGTTTTCTTAGCTTGTTAGAGGTTCAATGTAAAATTGAAGCTAGGTTTTTCAAGAAACCCTTCAGTCCTTCCTTACTCGTTAAAGTTTCCTCATCAACTGGAAAGCTTTGTATCCTCTCACCTGAGGATCCTAATTTACCCTTATATTTGCATCAAACTCCTTCCTTTTTGATAAAAAGTTGAAGAATCTAAAGAATGCCCTTGAATATTGCCATGTGAATAGCTTTTGGACCTCAATTTTGGAATGATTTAAATACACTAAAGCATTAAAGTAGGTAAAGGAATTAGGAAATTTAGTTAGCTAGAGCTGATTCACCATTTCTCTGTCCAATTGTTTCCTAGTGAATAACTTTCCTTGCTACCTATTGTTCCGAGTGAAGAAATTCCCAATCTATCTCAAATCGACCACTTATATCTGATACACCACCTATTTTAACTCAATTCTATTTGAAGTATTACTTGTATGTATATGAAAATTCATATTGTAATGACTGTACAAATGATTTTTTGACTTAAAATCTTTTAAATATCTCATATATGGATTTGTATTTTGATACTACTTATAACTTATTTATCATTATCAATGATAGCTTAATTAGTAGTTATTAGACATAGTATGAACAAGACGGAGGTAGTTGGGTAATTAATATAAGATTTGTAACCCTAAAATGATTAGGAAAATTGTTCTATTATTATCGATTAGTATTGATTCAGAAAGTCCTTTAACAAGGTGGAATGACATTTGAAGAATAGTTTTCAAATGTCAATAATAAATTCAATTATTAATGATGGAGAACTAATATTATTAGATTTAGATAAAGTAGAAAATAATTTCATACTTTATATCTAATTGGAACATTATATGATGAAAAGATTGAATTATATAAAAAAAATCATGCATAGGAAGTTTAGTCAAAAATCACTTTGATATTACTAATATTTAGGTGATTATGATACATTGCTAGATGTCATTCTTGATCTATGGATATAAATTATTTAATTAGACAATTACAGATAAAATAAAGCAGTTTAATTTATCTAATCCTAAATATAATTTAGGGATATAATTTATATCAATTGTTAACATATTTAAGAGTCTAATTGGTCATAAATAAAGAGTGATTAAAGAGAGAAAAGGTAATTTAATCAATGTAGACTTGATTGTAAAATTTGAGAAACTTTAGAGGTTAAATATGAAATATTTAATAAAGATCAATATGAGAGATTATATGTTAACTAGGCATAATTGGTATTTCATTAGAATTAATTATAATTATAATTAAAGTTTAATTTAATTTTAATTATAATTAAAGTAAATTACTATAAGGTGTAAACTCTATTATAAATATGCATAGCTTTAAAAGAGTTAAATTTTCTAATTTAACCTACTTTATACTACTTATATTGTTCTCTTAACCAATCTTTTTGAAAATTTTGAATAAATTATCATAAAAGGAAATATAAGTACAAGTATGCTGATATAGGTGGACAAAGAAAAGTTGAATTTTACAACTCAAACCAATGCATACAAATGATTATATGAAGAATTATACAAAGTATTACATCAAATTAAGTGATGTTCTAACTTGTGAGGTAACTTTGACTGCACTTATGCTAGTCTTTCAATGTGTATATGTGGCACCTGAATTTATTAATTAGCTTCCTTATTACTTCCTCCTTTCTTTAGACATTGATTGGAAAAGGCTATCTTGTTCCTTTCATCCTATAGAGAAGTGATAAGGTATGAGAGGGCTACTTAATAGATTTTTGCATCACCTCCATTGTTGTGTTTGATCTTACGGCTCTAGTCCATTTTTTCAAGCCATGTTCTTGGTGGATTAACTATTTGGTATCTCTCTACGATCTCATTCCAAGAAAAGTTAGATAAATTACACTAAAATAGTAAGGGATTAGTGTTTCAAGTGATGACCTGCATAAGATGCACCAGTTGGGAATGTTCACAAATCTTACAACCCTATCTAAAGTGTGTAGATTCAGGAAGAGAGTTTTTAATCCAAACCAGTTTATACTAAGCATCTCTAGGTAATGGTGGATTAAAAAGGTCCCTGTATGATATATTGGTGAAGTTTTTAGAATTTGAATCTTTCTAGATAAGTTTGTCTTGGTGTTCAGGTCTGAGAGCAAAGCTTGTAAGAAATTATGTGATGTTTGAGGTTGGAAGGATATTACTAATGGAGTTGTAGTTGATGAGTACTTGTGATAACATGACATTTAGTGGGTAATATACCTTGAGAGGTGAAAGAAGGCTTAAGTTTTCTAAAGGGTCAAATGGTGTCCAATTATCATAGCAAAAAGTAGAGTTGAGACCTTCACCATGAAGCATTGCATTCTTATCTTGTCCTTTAGTCCAGTCAGAAACTTCATTGTAAATGACGCATTTAAGGCTGGTTTAAAGTTTTAGAGGTTATGTCATATAGTAAGCATGAACCCATTGGACCCATAATGCATTCTTATCTTTTTATAATCTCCAAATCATCTTTGAAGCATCACCATATTGGTAGTTTTGAGTGATTTAACTCCTAGACCACCTTGTGCTTGTGGGTAACATATACCTAACCATTTAATTATTGGTTTTATTTCCTTCTACTTGAAGTTGAACTAAAGAAATCTCTTATCTCTCTATGATTTTCATTATGGAATTAAGGAAAACCAGATGTGATGACTAGTGGATATTAATGGAGCTGAGAACTCAACTGAACTCTGCTAACTAGGGATAGAGACTTAGAGCTACAACTATTCAACCTATTATGTATCTTTTTAACTATAGGCTTAAATTCAGTATAAGATGGTTTTATTAATGATATAGGTATACCAATATATATAATAGGGAGATGAATATGTTTAAAGCCAATAATGGAAGACAACTATAGATGCTGATCAGTGGCAGTTGCAGATAAGTACAATCCACTCTTTGAATAGTTGGCTTTTAATCCTAAAAGCTTTGAGAATATATTTAGAGCAATGATGATTGAGGAAATGGATTTATCATCAGCTTTGGAAAAGACAAAGAGATCATCAACAAAATTCAAACACATAATTTTAAGCTTCTTACATTTAGAATGATAGTTGAAATAGTTATTTATCTCTACAACTCTTCTGAGCAGCTTGTTTAAAGACATCCATCACAATTAACAAAAGGTAAAGGAATATAGGATCCTTATGCCTTAATCCTTTGACACCTTTTATAACATTGTAAATTCACCATTAATTAGAATATTAAAGGATGTTGTTGTACATCACTGTTTTATACATACTCTATATACAATGGAAAATCCATAACTTCAACTCTAATGAGTATAAAGTTCCAATCCACTGTATCATAGATTTTTTTAAAATCTGTTTTAAGGGAACAATTCCATCTATTCTTTTGTTGGTGTAATGCTTAAAAAGTCCTTAAACTAAGGGAAGGTTGTCCCTAATTTGCCTCCCATATATATAAGCTCCATATGACTGACAAATATGAGCTTATAGCACTGATTTAAGTCTATCTACAATTATTGTACAAATGACTTTGTACGTTGTTTCATAACATACAATAGGAAAAAAAATCACTTAAGGATTTGTGTTCATTTCCTTTTGGGATAAGCTATATGACAATTCCGTTAATCTCTTTCAAAAATTGCTTCTTTACAAAGAATTTATATATAGCTTCCATTATTACATTTTTTTGCTAACTACTAAGTTTTAAGGAAAAAATTGGCATTAAAGACAACTGGTTTAAGTGCTTTAAAAGTCCTCAAAGACTTTAATGAGTTCTTAACTTCCTCGACTATGATAGGCTTGGATAAAATTTCCAGTTCCTTAAAAAGATAGAGGATCCTTAATGATCTCTTTAATAATGGAGATAGAGGAAATGGAAGAAGAAGGAGAGACTAAAGATTTAGACAAATATTCTTTAGGTTCCTCACGGAATTGGCTTTGCTTGTTCAAAATGGTATCATCTTTGACAATTGTGACAATTCTATTAAAGGCTTTCCTAGAAATGATAGATTTGTGGAAGCAGGAAGAATTTCTATCCCCCTCCTTTAACCATAAACTTCTTGTCTTTATTTCGTTAAGGAGTGATCAAAGTTCAAAGATCAAGTGAAGTTAGGTAGAGCTTGCTTTTCAAAGTTTTGTAACAAAGGGTTGGGTGGATTATTGTTAAGATCAGTTTGTGTTTTTCTTAGAGCAATTCATACAGTATTGAGAAGACGATAGATACTTCTCACATTTTGTCTATACAGTACCTTAAGCACTTTCCTTATGTTTGTTAACTTTCTAGTTAGTATGAACTGCGTGGTACCATAGACATTTGAGATAAGCTATTTAACCACAACATCAGAAAATCCAGAGAGCTCAACAAGGAAGTCATTGAATCTGAAAGGAGATTTAGTGGATGGACTTACAGGTGATGTACATTGATGATTAGAAAGTGATCTAAAAGACTTGGATTATGAAAATATAGCTCTAAAATGAGGAAATGTTTGGAACCATTCCAAATTAGGCAAACCTTTATCAAGTTTTTCCCTTAGGTACAAGTGCTCCTACTGTTTACCGCTCCATGTATAGAGACAGCTACCAAAAGGTATATCAATCATTTGATTGTCATTCAAGCATTTTCTCAACTTATCATAATAGGTTGTAATGATTATTCTGGGAATAATCACCAACCAATGTCCATGGTGTTTTAATATTGGTTAAAATTTCTTTGATCTTTGACCATTAAAAAGTTTTTTGGAAAGGGTAATTGAAAGCATAGATGAATGGTATCAAAATTATAAGATTTTAGGCTTTCAATTTCACTTCCATTTGAATCGTTTGGTCACACACCAGGGAGCTCAGAAATTTTATTTTCTCCTCATTGAACAAGACTAGAATTCTTCCATTGGAATGATACGAGTAGTTTTTGATTATTCTCTATTGGTTTGGTAAGAGCTTTAGCAAGCTACAACTTCCTAGTTTCATCCTAGATTCCAAAATGCATATATTTTAAGGCTTATTATGTAAAATAAAGTCCATGAGAACATATTATTTAGAAGGGGCATTGGTTCCCCTTGTGGAATAAATGCATCATGGTTCTCTTCTACTTATGGAACCAATGGTGTGGTATCTATTGGAATTCAGTTCCTCATTTTTCCTATGTTAGGAATAATATACTCTTCATTATTTCTTATTCCTCTACCATTAATTCCATAAACTGGCATATCTTGAACATTTTCCCCATAGGTCTCCCTTTATCTTCATATTGTTAGGCTTCCATACATATGTGATTTTCACATCATCTTCCACCAGCTCATAATTGTCATTTTGTTTTAGAATTGGTATTTCTTCAAAGAGATCTTCAATCGCATCGACTGGTATATAAATTCTAGCAAATTTGATTCTTTTGGTTTAAGTTATGGCTTCATCCAATTGAACATGTTTGTCCACAAAACTGTAATATGACCCAGACTTGTTGATGTCCAATACTCCAAAGGAATGCCATGGGCACACGTCCAAATAGGATGTTGGATTGCTTGCTTTCTTCTATGTTTAAGCCAGGTTGCCAAGTTCAAAGTAAGAGGGGCTTCTTATGCTATGCGTGAGATTATATCCCACCTCAATTTTTCAGTAAGGGTATATATGTTCGTAAGATGTGTGCTTATTATACATAGATGTGATTTTATGCAAGACAATTTGATACCGTGACCGATGATTTCCTCTGTATTATAATGTAAACTTTTAAAAGGTATGAAATTAACTTATCTAATTTTGTACTTATTTTCCAAATGCACCAACAGAACGTAAAGTGATAATAGCATGTACAACTTTATGTTAGAAACATAAGCACTTACGTCAGGATTCCTATGATTTTTAGCATGATTTTTTTTAATGGTTGAACCTGAAAATATTTATAAAAAAAAACTAGAAAAAGATTAAATGAACTAAGCACTTTATTCACGACTGATATTATTATTTGGCAATGAAGAAATATCACTTTTGAGTATAGTATTAAAACCGAAGCATGAAAGAGGAAAAGGATCCGATGACTTCGAAAGAATTGAACGAGGAGTCGTATGAGGTGAAAATCTTATGTATAGTTCTATAGAGTAGCAGTAAGGATGACTTATCTGTCAACTTTTCTACGATCATCTCCAAAAAAACCAAACTCTGCCTTACGTAAAGTTGCCAGAGTTTCCTTATTAAAACACACCTAACGGAAACGCAATTAAAAACCCAAGACAAAACGCTAGGCTTTTAAAAAAGCTGAAGAGAATTTGATCAGAAGACAACAATGTCAAGAGGACGTGTATCTGAAGCGGATCGGACGAGGCTCACCTCTGTTGGTTCTCGGCATCCGTCGTTAGTGCTCCAATTTTCCAACTTCTATAATTGAATAAAAAACTCATTTTCGTGGACTATGGAAAGAATGGCCTTACGGGCAACCTTGGGCGGTCAAACCCTTTTTCCC
>JANZXV010353158.1:0-11432 GCA_027576455.1 Erythroxylum roigii
AAAGTTTTGATTTTTCTATCAACTTGAGGTGATTTATACTATTGCTTGGGTAAGGTTGTGCAATATTTGCTTTTTAGGATATAGAATTTCATGTCTTTCCTTATGGGTGTAATTATGTAAGTGAAACTGTTAGTTGATCGTGGATGTGCTTGTTTATTGTGTATGTCCATTTTCGTACCAGTTGCAAATCTTTAAGCTCTTTAATATCTTGTTGTGCTGCTTCTGTTTTCTTGTAGTTGTCCATAATAGATTTCTTAGTTTTACTACCAGGTTGAAAGTTTTAAAGAATATTGATATTACCACTGTTTTCCTCCATCATGTTTTCCTGAGAATAGATTAGCATTTCCATTCATTCCTTTAGTTGTTCTAATTGGATAAGTGGTGATCATTCTTGAAACAAAGTTCTAGTTGTTATGGGCAATAAGATGTCTATGAGAAGATATTTCTATTTGATATTTTGTCGTTTACATTGACATATTTTCCCAATCTTCTAGGCACATTGAGTACTGCATGCACCGGGTGAATTTGCTGCGGCATTATGGCGTTAAGCCCATCCTTGTTTTCGATGGAGGCCTTCTTCCAATGAAGACTGAGCAAGAAAACAAACGTGCAAGGTATGCTATACATCTTGAATTGTTGTTGTGTTTATCAGCTTGATTTCCATAATAGAGTAAGACATGAATAAGTTGAAAGCCAAACAGAATTACTAAATTTAAGATTCAACCATGAGGTACTGGCTGAACATGTGTGTTTTGATCATCTAACTCTATTTTTAGTGCAAGTTATAACCTTCAAGTTCTAAATATTGTCTACTTATCATGCCTTGAACTAAATGGCCAATGCCTTTAAACCTTTTCAGCTATGGT
Organism: Erythroxylum roigii; assembly: GCA_027576455.1. NCBI lineage: Eukaryota > Viridiplantae > Streptophyta > Magnoliopsida > Malpighiales > Erythroxylaceae > Erythroxylum > Erythroxylum roigii. Next base: position 867 of record JANZXV010353158.1, read on the forward strand.
TACAGCATTAGAAAGTATCAGGTTGTTACACGTGTACGCTTTCTGTAGTTATTACTCCTTTGTCATTAATTCTATTGTTGGATGTGATTCACCTGATCTTGCAACCTTGTATTTTGTGTTTCCTTTGGACAAGGTTCTGGGGATTTTTTAATCAATCCCTTAACTGGAAATAGTCCTTGCCTCACTTTGTTTTTATTACTTCCTTCTTGATGAAGTTTTCTTTATGCACCTGACTACTAAGTCTCTTCAGATGAGCAAAGTCGAGGTGCCAAACTTTTGCCATGCTTAATCAGATCTATTTGTTATTTAGCTGTACACAAGGTGCTTATTCCATTTAATCAATGGGACTTCGAGTCTGTGTTCAGGGAACTAGTCATTGAATTATTAAAAAGATGCTACAAAAGACATTTTTTGCAATATGAATGCAGGGCAAGAAACGAAAATCTTACACGTGCAAGGGAGCATGAGTCAAATGGAAATTCAGCTGCTGCATATGAGTGTTACCAGAAAGCTGTTGATATTTCACCTTCTATTGCACTTCAATTGATCCAGGTAGTAATAATAAATTATTTGCACATTCTTTATCTAGTATGAGATGACACTGACTCTATTAATATGGCTGTATGTGAAAGGTTTTAAAGCAGGAGGACGTGTCTTATATTGTGGCACCATATGAGGCTGATGCTCAAATGACCTTCTTGGCTGTTAACAGACAAGTTGATGCAGTTATATCTGAGGACTCTGATCTCATACCATTTGGCTGTCCCAGAGTGAGTTTTTCAATTACTTTTAATACCATAAAAATCCGGTTGCTTTTCCTATAAAAATTTACATTTTTATCATTATTTCCTTTGCTTAGATTAAAGTAATATTTTTTTCAGATTATCTTTAAAATGGACAAGTACGGGCAAGGTGTTGAGTTCCAGCAGTCCAGGCTTCATCAAAACAAGGAAATAAGTTTTTCAGGTTTTACCAAACAAATGCTCCTTGAGATGTGCATTTTGAGTGGCTGTGATTATTTGCAGTCACTTCCGGGAATGGGACTTAAAAGGGCTCATGCATTGATTACAAAGTTTAAGAGTCATGACAAGGTAAGTTGTGTCATGAAAGCACTTGACAACTGAACTGCTGAAACTCAATTCACCAAGAAAATTTCCTCAAACATTGACAAGAATAAAATGTGATTACAAAGGGATAGAAAAGCTTATCTGGCGAATTTCTCACGATTAACTGATTTAGCTTTTGTTCACTAAGAATTCTGATTTTACTGTTTATTTTATGTTTTTTTAGATAATCAAACACTTGAGATATACCACTGTGTGCGTTCCTCCTGGTTATGAAGAATCATTCCGAAAAGCAATAATGACTTTCCAACATCAACGGGTTTACAATCCTGACAGTGAAAATATTGTGTATTTGTCTCACATATCTGATGATCCTGGCTATGCATTGGATTTTCTAGGCCCATATCCTTTTGATAAATTAACTTATTAGTTTAATCACCTGTGCTCTGCTTTCCCCAGTTTATCTAGGTACTTCAATTTGGACCTTAACCTGAAATACATTGATACCACAGCATATAGCTAAGGGCATAGCAAAAGGTGAACTGGATCCATTTACCCAAATGCCATTTCAGGTATCTTCTGTCCAGCTTATATGTTTATGAATGTCTGTTTGAAAACTGAGAAGTTTCTTTTCTCATCATAGGAAAGAGGCGAATTGATCATGATCAACCATTAGATCACCAATTGTCCTTCCCAACCTAAGAAACTTTGTTGTCCCATTTGCTTGAAAAGTTTAGTTTTGTCCATTTTGTGTACTTATTTTTCAATTCCTGCACGTCTCTGTGTGAAAACTGTAGAATTTTCTTCTCATAGTAGGCAACAGGTGAATTGACCATGATCAACCTAATGACTACCAGCTTTTCCTTCCCAACCTAAGAAACTTTATTTTCCTATTTGCTTGAAAAAGTTTAGCTGTATAATCACGGAAAGTGGTGTTCTCAGTCAGAAAATCAGACAAGGTATTAGTCTGAAATGAAAGGAAAGGGCATGCAAGTGTTGGCAAAGTAACGATAAACTATTGCTTCAACTGGTTGGTCAGCATTCCTGGGAAGTCTTTTATGCTTTCAAAGTGATGCAGAACTCAATCTTCACATGTTTTTGTATAATGTCTTAGGGCATTTGTCTTGCCAAACTGTTATTTATCCTCTAGGACCACAGTGCTGTTTATGTAGGATTTTGATAGATTATTTTTTCCTGTTGTCTTTCAGGAAGAAGAATAGCCAACGAACATAGTGGTAAAAATGTTGGATAATTTAATTCACGTAATCAACATGAACTCTAGAATTCAATAGCCACCCTACAGTTTGAAAATGGCATTAACTTATCTTGGATAAACATCATGTGCCCATTGAAATGATCCATACATTGCAACATCTCTGCTATGACCTTTACTGTTTATCTTTTCTCATACAATTAAGGTATTTCAATCATAAGTTGACCTATATTTATTTCTGCAAGCGGGTTGTTTAACTTCAATTTTAAGTTTTTGCTGCACTAACAGGAAGAAAGAGCTAGTTCTGAGGGGGTCCTTCAGAAAATCTCTGAATCCAGAAAGTCCAAATTGGAAAATGGAAAGAAAAAGCTAGATTTGCCTGTGCAGAAGAATGTCCTGACAAAATATTTTTGTATCCTTGTAGCCTTATTGTTGATACCTTGTTGGTTTTAAAGAATTCATCCTATATGACATTTGAAAGAATCTAATTAAAATTCGCAATTACCTCAAACAAGTGTGTTGACTATTGCAGGTACTGGAACAAGATGGAACACAATGTAGGAGTTGATCTAAATAATACTCCAAATTGAATCCCTGTTGAGATTTCTTTGGAGATCTTATTGTGTTGTTTCTTATATTTTTTGTCTCCCCTCTAGCTTAGAAAATAAGGACCGAACCAGTGTTGCAGGATAGACTTCTATATAGGGATGATACACACACACACACATATAACGCATGCGTTAGACTGAATATTTGATGAACTAAAGTCAGGGATTGACTAGTTCACTGGGGATGCTATAGGTAAACAGGGATGCTTGCGAGTTCCTATTTTGATTGACAAGGTTACCTTCTTGTGGTCCATTTTATTTAAATTTTCTCTGATTTCAACTTTCCCTAACATATTAAGGCTTTGCGTCACTTGAAGCAAAGAGAACATTTAGGGTCCCTCGAAAGTCACCAATATCTAGTCCCAAGGACATCGGTAACCCAAACATCAAGGAAGCTTGTCATTTAGATGTTGCTTCTTGTGATATGAATTGCTCTGCTGCATCTCCAGTTGACTCTGATAAAGTCGAAAAACCCCCTCCTAAGAGTGCTGTTAGTGTTTTCTTTTGGAGTTGGTACAGATTTTGTTGGTTGAAACTCTTTGCTTTCTTATTCCATATTAATTTTGTGAATGTCCTTTTACAGGTGGAAAGTGATCTCTCTGATGAAGTAAGGTTATCAGAGTCTGGAAGTCCTGGTAGGATCTAACTTCTCTTTTTAAATGTCTGATAACTGTTAGAGGATTCTTTACCATATAAATTTGCCTTATTATATACACATTGAACCATCAGATTTGGTAGATGGAAGTCCAGGACATACCTTGCTTCTAAAACTTGGAGATTCGACAGTTCTACCAGGTCAAGCTTTACTAAAGCAGTGTAAGGGCAAAACAATGGTGGAGAACAAAAGGCCCGTTGTTAGGAGTTCATATTTCAAAAAAAAGTTGGTAACCAAGGATAACCAAACTGATAGACAAAAACGGCTTCTATTGAATGATTTTGAAAATGATTCGTGTGGCAATATTGTTCTTGAGACTTCTTGCAACTCAAACACAGAAAACAAAAATGTCTTTATGAAGAGCCCTGACATTCAGCATGTTTTAATGGATAAGAACAATCAAGATGAAAAACTAGGTTTTGTAGTTGAGGATGATCAATTCAATGATGCTAGGAAGGGGATTTTTCTTAAGGGTGTTAATTCTGAAAATGACGATCCGAATAACAGATCCACAAAAAGGAAGAGCTCCTCTGATGACTTTCTAGAAAAAGTAAGCACTTCAATATATTTTATATGTTTTAATTTGGTTTTTGTCCTTTTTCCAATCATTGAGCTGTGGAAGAAGAGATGGCTCCTTTTTGTATTATGACATTCACCCCTATAGTAGATGTATGTGTGATTTGCTTTCAAATCTTTAGGTAAGCCCCAAGGCATTCTACTAAGCTGGTTGACATCAATTTCTTTTAGCCATATTTTAACATGCAGAGTTGTTTGTTGCTCGACTACTTCAGGAGAACATTGGATTCAAGCATATACGTACAAGTGCTCAAAACCTTGACAACACAATTATGGAGGAGATGAAACCTGAGGAAGCAAAATTTGGATCTGACATTTCACATTTAAACCATTATTGTAACATAGCAGAGAGATCTATGGAAAGATTCGCATCAATGATCTCATCATTTAGATTCTCCTCATCTGGTTCTCGCGCCAGTGGTCTTCGTGCACCTTTTAGAGATATTAGGAAGAGTTGTCCCAGCAGGTACCACATTCACTTCTGGTGACTAATTAATTTTTTTACTTTCCACATTGCTCTGATGCTTCACCTATGATGAATATACAACTTCTATACATTGAAGGCCAACTGTTGATATGGATTTCAACCAATTTGCTTATGTTCCGAGCAACCAGAAGACAGTTCTAGGATCTCACAGACACTAAATTTTTAGAAATCATGTAAAAGAAATTCGTATCAGTTCGGGATTTGGAATCTGTTTAATTGCAGGAGAGTCTTCTTATTTCAAAGGTAGTGTGTGGATTTTCAGTCCCATCATTTATTGGTTGACATTCGTTATAGCTGTGGTATTGACATGGAAACGTTTCTTTTCTAGGAACCATAGAAGGTTTCACTTTTCAACTGACGCCTGAAGGACTGCCACCAATGCCCTGGTGTTCTTCCTGTCACATTCTTGTAAGTTGAGTTGATTCCATGCAGAAATTCTCCAAGCACCATTGTTTTAACAAACACTGAACTACCTCTTGTGAAATAATAAGTACTGAAATACGTTAATTGTTAAGGCATTGGAATTTTAACCTGTTTTATGATGGATTCAGGAATTATAAATCATTCTTAAAAGCATATTACTTTCATTAGCTTTGCCTATTTGAACCACTAGGAAGAAATTGCTTCATTTTGAATGCAAATTATCCATCAATGATGTTTCCTGTTCAGCGCTTTGTGTAACTTCTGTAATAATTTAGTTCTTTGGACTGTTCTGCAATAGCTGGAATTAGACAATCCGGCCCAGTCCGAAAGGTTTGATGGCCCAAGCCTATGCTACCAAAATGGCGTCTTTTTGATCATTTGTATCAAAACAACACTATTTTGGTAGTGGCCAAAGCCGGCCAAGGTTGGACTCAGACTGCGTGCCCCGCGTATAGATCGCGTGTAGGATGTTTCGGATCAGCCCGGACCATTACTATACATATCCAGCTAGAATTGGCCCTTCATCTGCTTGGATATATTACTTGTAGCTTTAGGCATTATAAGTGACAGGATATACCCACGAAAGAGAATAACAATATTGAGTGGGCTACCTACTGCAGCTTTGATCACCTTCCTAACTCAGGTTGGCACACACGTTTACTTCTAGGGGCACACAACAAATACTAACCATCCGCCCTCTTGCTTAAGAAATGTTTTACGAGAAAAAGAGCATATTAAGAGATATATTGCAATTTACTTACCAAGATATGCTTTGTGATCCCTAAAGAGTCATATATGCAACTGCAGGGATAATTCATTGCTGGTGAAGTAGGAGGTAATTTTTGCTATATTTTAATATAAAATCTATAATATGAACTTGAATCTTATTATCAAGATTAAAACTTAATTAAAGAAGCGATCGAGGTGCTGTGGTTCGTTTTGGATTTTGGCCTTGTAAGATATGTATATAGGTTATCTATCTTTTCCAATGATGAGATATCAAAAAAGACAAATTAGAAATACTATATATAAATTAGTGACAATGGTACCAAAAAAACATAAGAATTTCTTTTATGATATCTCATCATAATATATATATATAGGTCATACTTGATTAGATTTTTTAAGCCTATTGACTTAAAATCTTATTTGTTCAATGTTAATCTTAGAACGAATTTTATAGTAGCTGATGATATATGATTATTATAATATATATGTGTGTGTGTATAAGTCCATTAAAATTCCAACAATGTCTAGCATAAACTACATATACTTAAAATTCTTTATAATTATGTCATAATAAACCTTATGAACTCAAAATTACTATTATTATGAAATCATCTTTAAACAATATTGTCCATCAATCATATCAATATAGGATCAAAGTACTCTTTGTTATAATTTTGTGACCAGACCCATGAGTAGTCACATACATCAATATAATTAATGATATAGATCAAGTATGGATATGTAGCATGAAAAATTTCATGTGATGTAATCTTAACATGCGTATTTTCAATTAGTCTTACCTTAGTGAGATTGAGCATATTGAAATCAGAGTGTAAACTTGCAAAATCCTTTATATTGTAGTATTAAATCATAAAAATTTATAGACATGTTTATATTCACAAGTATCCATAAATACAAACTTCCACTAAACTAATATATCATCAAATGATAACAACTATATGAGCAGTCTGCTTATAAAAGACCTTGGGTAGTGAACCTTTAGTTAGAGAATTTGTAATTATAGAGTTTGTCCCAATATGTTCTATAGATACTTGCTACTCTAAATTCTTTCTTTAACAACTACAATCTTAATGTCAATTTGCTTTGTGAACGTTTGCTTAGCACTCTTTCAAGAAATAATTTTTTAGTAAACTTGTAGACATAACCTAAAGTGGATTCACAACTGTTTTGGCATCTTGCGAAATTGAAGCTAGAATATCTAATGATCTCTAATTGACTCCATCGTGTGAGAGCATTGAGTCTTTTGTTCTCTTTAGATACTACATAATCCTTTTGGTTGCATTTCAATGATCCATTCTTGGATTGCTCAAAACATCTATCCTACATTCCAACAATGTATGTAACATCTGGATGCATTCATACCTAAGCATAAATTAGTCTTCTTATAGTTAAAACATAAGGAATCTTTGCATTTCTTTAGTTTCTTAATCAGTCTTAGGGTATTGAGACTGAATTTGTCTTCTTTAACAATAAGAATATCATTTAATTTACTATATATCTTGCATGTCAAATCTCATAAGTATCTTTTCAATATAGCTCTTTTGAAATAATTAAGAATACATGAGACCAATCTCAATATATCTGAATCTCTAATACAAAAGAGGCGTCATTAAGATCTTTCATCTCGATTTATGTAATAAGTCGATATCTTTGCTAGTTAACAGTATGTCATCAACATATAAAACCAGAAAAATATACTTACTCCATAAAATTTATAATATATATAATCATTAACCAAATTTATCTCAAAACCAAAAGAGATGAAAATTTGGCGAAACTTGTAATACTATTGACGAGAAGCTTACTTAAGTTTATAGACGAAAATTTTAATTTACAAACCATCTCCTTTGAATCTTTAGAAACAAAATTTTCAGGTTGCTCCATATAATTTATGTCATCAATATCACCATTGAGAAATGTTATCTTTATATCAATTTGATGTAACTTAGGATTAAAGTGTACCACAAATACCATTATAATCCTGAAATTGTATTTCAAAGAAATCAATGAAAAAGTTTCTTTATAATAGATGCCTTCCTTTTTAGTAAAGCTTAGGGTCAATAAGCTCAGTACAAATTGATCATGCTTTGGACTGAACTTGAACTTGGGTTGTTCAATCTATCCTTACTTGAAGCCTAAATATATCAAGTATAAATATGATGCCAAGCCTAGTAAAACCCTTTATGACAAGATGAGCTTTGTATTTTTCCCATTGCCTTTTAAATCTCTTTTAATTAATGTCCCATTGTAATCAATAGATTTTACACGTTCAAGCAATTCAGTAAGATCTCAAAAATCATTGTCTTTTATAGGCTTAATTTTCTCATTCATGGCATCAATTAACTTTTGAGAATTAGTATTTTCAATTGGCTTTGTGGAAGTTGACTGGAGCATCTTTCACTATCTCAATGTTCATATTATATTCTTAGAGAAAGACAAAATAATCATTGATAATTGCATTTCTCTCTCTAGTGGATATTCTTAATGACATTTATGTTGTTAAGTTTTTCCTTTAAGAATATTCAATTGATCTTGATTAGGGAGATTTTAAACATTATTTTCTTGAGTTGCTTCTTGAATGATATTAGGAATGATAACTTGATTATGGTCAGTATGTAGGAGGAGACATGAATTCCTTTTCAAAGACAAAGTATCTAACCTGATTTCCCCATCATACTTAACATCCTCGAGGAATTTAGCATTTACCATCTCAAAAATATATTTATTTGTGGGATCATAAAAATTTGTACTCTTGTGACCATTCAGGATATCTAATGAAATTACGTATTTGGCCTATAAGGTCTTACCTTAGTTAGACAATCCCAAATATGAAAATGTCTTATACTAGGCTTTCTATAGGTCTATAATTCATAAGTGGTTTTGGTAGTTGTTTTTAGTCCTTTTGCTAAGTTGATATTCAACTACAACTTTGAAAACTTTGAACATGTCCAGTGACTTCTCATGAATGAGATGGAAGTACCTATTAACATAAGCCATCATCTACAAACACAATAAAATATTTTTGACCATTCTAAGAAGGTGTAAAAAATGATCTATAAATATCTGTATGGATTATTTCTATGATGTTTGAAGATCTTTTGGCACATAACCTCTTTATGTTTATTAACTTCCCTTAAAACACTTGATACAAACTTAAAGATTTAATAGATCAAGTGGATTAAGAATTCCATCTAATATGAGCTTTAAAGTTTTTGTTTAGAGATGTATCATAAACTTTTATTCTATAATGAAACATAATTATCATTTGTTAATTTTCTTTTAGCATCTTGAGAATTAATATGCAAGGATTCATTAGATGATGCAATTGTATCAAGTATAAGTTATCGTATTTTGATAAAGAACCGAAATCAATAAGTTTAAATAATGAAAAAGACTAAATTACCTATTTCCAAAGGAACAATAATAATCGACATTGTCTAATACAAAAATAGAACCCAAATTCTACTTAAAAGATGGTACAAGATAAGTCTCTTTCAAATTCAAATAATATCTAATCATATATGATAACCTAAAAGTCTATATTGTCTGAAATTAAATTGTCTAGGTACTTCAGTTAAATTAACCTAAAAACAAATCAAAGAAAGAAATGTATCTTTCTTTAAGCACCAAGTATGATACCTGGTGTTACTCCTTTTTCTTGTTAGAAGTCTTCCCACAGAAGTAGCAAGCAAATTCCTTAGCTCATTGTTTAGTTCATTGTTGTTGTTCTTTTATACTACTACTTTTGTTATCCACAATTTCTTTATCTTTCTTTCATTTCTTATTATTGTCCTTAGACATAGAAGTCAAGTGAGCACTTTCACCCTTTCTTGCTTTGATTTCTCTTCTTCTTGCATATAATATGAAATGAGCTCATTAAGAGTCCATATCTCCTTTTGATAGTTGTATCTAAATTTAATTGACTGAATTGTATGGGAAAAGATATCAAAACTCAATACAAGTAAGTCTTTAAAAATCTTTAACTTTAGTGCCTTTACTTTTGAAGTAAGATGTGACATTTCTAAAATTTACTTCTTGATGTTTTCATTACTCTTATATCTCATAGAAGTAAGATCCACCAAAAGAGTACCTATTTTTGCCTTTTCATTTTTAGCAAACCGCTACTCAAGTTTTTGAAGGAACAATTGATGTTCTTTTTTTCCGACATTGTGCCCTTAAATGTTTCATGATCATAAAACTCATGCACTTTGGGCATTCTCTCTTATCCCAATTCCTCTTATCATTAGAGAAACTTGCATCCATAAGAGCAGGTAGTCGCCCAATTTGAAGAGTAAGATCTAGAATCATGTAGTCAAGAATGATCATCATGTTCTCTTTCTAAATTTTAAAGTATGTGCTATCTAGCACAAGAATAAAGTTAACATTGGATATTGTGGTCGCAAAAGTATTCACAAAATGGAGAACAAAAATAAATAAAGCAATATAGTTACAATTAAAATTTGAATGCAATATAATGAACAAATTTAAATAATGTAACCTCATTATAAGATACCCATTATAACATTGAAATTTAGTCTTTAGGCAAAAATATCAATATATTAGTGGTACTCTTGATGTAGTGATCAAACCAATTTAATGAAATCAAAACGGTACCTGGATTTCGTCTGTGGTACCGGCCAAAAATACCGGCCGGTATCGGCCAATTTTGGTTGTACCGGCCGTTATTGGAAATTTTAAAAAATTAGGGTACTCTTTTCAAAAATTTTCAAAATTTCCGTCCCTCTCTCCTACCTATCCTTCCCCCCATTTTTTTCAAAGTTTTTAAAATA